>QNGE01001279.1:0-144363 GCA_008508345.1 Paragonimus westermani | reverse complement strand
AACTCAAACAGAAGTCCGGCGTCTTCCATCGCCAAACACCTAATCGCAACAGGTCATGTAGTTGACCCCGACACTTCATTCACAGTCCTATTGCGCAATCGCGACCCTAGATTGTTAGCGTTCTCAGAGGCAATGTTGATCAAGCGTCACGCACCGGCCCTTTGTTGGCAAAAGGTACTGACGCAATCAATTTCGTTGCCGTGGCAGTGAAGCCTGATTGAAACCAAGTGAAGTTCGTTCATTTCATTGTTTTGACGCTACGTGATTAACCTATATAACCGAATGTTTTATGTAACCAACTGATGAGAATAAACGAAATGCTTGCATCTCGCAATGTAGGTCATGATTTGTTGCTTTACTGTAAGCAAACTGACGTGGTGTGAGGATTAGTGCCTTTCTGGATCCACGAATGTTGAATACATCTCCACTGTAAATCAAACCGGAAGGATAACTGTGTAACGAGCTGTAACCTCCAGCGGTTGAAATTAGATTGATTGTTTATTCCAGAAAGATGACACTGGTTCCATCTATTCCATGGTAATATTTGACCTTGCGATGTATCTGTGCTTTCCTGTGGTAAGGCCATATAGCTAGAAAACAGGATGAAACTAGACGCCATTTTTGGGAGCACAATTTCGACTTACGTGGTCTGTCTGTGATCGACTTGACAGTCACCTAATATAAGGACGAGCATTCTTCAACCGTCTGCAGGAAGTAAGAGTTTTTACCCGAGTGGTTTTATTTATTTGTCGGTTGTATCACATACCATTTCAATGATGTACAGTAGACCGTAGAATAAGACGGCAATGTCACTAGCAGGAACCACAGTAAACGGAAGTCCAAGGTTAACATCTTTTTTTTTAAACACACGATAACCGTTTGCTGTGCATGAACCGTAACATCCCGACTGGCTTCAAATTGATAGAGTTGTGGTGACTCATCAACATTCGCAAAGCCTTGGTCAGATTGGTCATGTGTCCAACACGTGATTGGCAGGTTGGCGGTACTGCTGTGTATGTATCACTCAGACGGTACTGATAATATTTATGTCATTTTCGATGTCGATGAGGTGATGGAAAAGGGTGGAAATCAACTGCCCATCATGTCGTTTCTTTTAGCTAAACTGTCAGACTATAGCAAAATTGGAATGAGCCAGATCGAAAGTCGAGTCCAGTGCTTCTTTTTGAGGGGCCCGACCGAGAGGTCCGTATGAATACGGAAGTTTCGATCGCGTACGAGCAATTGATATTAACCAATTCTCTTACTAATTTTCACTAGGAGGCAATTTGTCGGACTGTTTTGTCTTATGGACACCCTATCTACCTATTTAGTAGTATGAATGAATCCATAAACACGGTATCATGAAAAAATTTCCGTTCCCCGATCGTTTGAAACGTCCGTGATGTGTTCTTCACGGCACAATTTGGGATACCATGACATCTGCTATGTACATTCCGTTCCCAAGTTTACTCTCTTTTCGACGTTCGTTTTGTTCGCCCACTTTTTCTCAGATCAAGGATATTATCGCCACGCACTGTCTGAATGTTAGTCACCTGACCGTCCAAGTTGAGAAAGATACGATTGCCTACCACCTGCAAGCATTGGGCTTGAAACCGACTATTGTTTTGCACTTTTCGAAACAACAGTCAATTACCCACAACGGACACGAATTTCGGCCGATTGACTTGCATTCCTCTCTGCCATCCAATCAGCTTGGCTGCGGGAAGACGGCGGACGCGCCGGCAGTCGTCTCATTGGGGTTTATTTAAGTCCCACTGCTTCTGTTCCGGTATTCCTGTGATTTTGACCATTGTCTCAGATTTGTTTCCTGTGTCTGTGTATTGGAATCGACGTACCGACTGAATCAGCGATCTTGTCGTCCTGATCGTGCTCTCGTCACTTGCACTCCTCTTTCCTTCGCTACCTCCTTTCTCTGAGTTGTGCGGTCACTTGTGCTTTCCTTTTGTTTCCGTGTACGGATGGATTTGAGTAACTTTCAGGAAAAATGTGTTTNATCGTTTGAAACGTCCGTGATGTGTTCTTCACGGCACAATTTGGGATACCATGACATCTGCTATGTACATTCCGTTCCCAAGTTTACTCTCTTTTCGACGTTCGTTTTGTTCGCCCACTTTTTCTCAGATCAAGGATATTATCGCCACGCACTGTCTGAATGTTAGTCACCTGACCGTCCAAGTTGAGAAAGATACGATTGCCTACCACCTGCAAGCATTGGGCTTGAAACCGACTATTGTTTTGCACTTTTCGAAACAACAGTCAATTACCCACAACGGACACGAATTTCGGCCGATTGACTTGCATTCCTCTCTGCCATCCAATCAGCTTGGCTGCGGGAAGACGGCGGACGCGCCGGCAGTCGTCTCATTGGGGTTTATTTAAGTCCCACTGCTTCTGTTCCGGTATTCCTGTGATTTTGACCATTGTCTCAGATTTGTTTCCTGTGTCTGTGTATTGGAATCGACGTACCGACTGAATCAGCGATCTTGTCGTCCTGATCGTGCTCTCGTCACTTGCACTCCTCTTTCCTTCGCTACCTCCTTTCTCTGAGTTGTGCGGTCACTTGTGCTTTCCTTTTGTTTCCGTGTACGGATGGATTTGAGTAACTTTCAGGAAAAATGTGTTTTATGAGTAATATATCTTTGGTAAGTGAATTTACAAGTGTGGTTATATGTCAAACTCCGATAGGCTCTGGCGCAAATAATGAATCATTTCAAAGGATATCCGTGTGTACTGCTGAAACAACAAGCTAAATTTCCAGATGGAAGTTCTTTGGCATATTCCATACAGGTTGAGACACCCACTTTATAATTAGATGCAACTGGATTCTCTTTACTAACGTATTCAGAACGAAAGAGACTTTACGATATGTTAGCGCTTCTTATTTGCCCTCAGTCGTAAATGTATCATATTCGGCCTATACATCAACGAACCAATCTCGGACCTGGAGTGGACACGCACACATTAAGTACTATTCACTCAATACCCTGACAACCTGATGGGATGTCTCAGCTACATTTTCGCACGTCGGCTATTGAGTTCGAATCAACAAAGCTTCTCCAAAGGCGACTAACTTCGGGTTCGGATCGCTTGGCATTTGGAATAGGCTAATTTGATCACCAGGGTAACTTGTTGCTAGAAGGTGTCTGCAGTCCATGGTGTGGGATTTTGAGCAGTTCGCTATTCGGCCTAGGATCGTTTTCATCACCAGTTTAGGACGTTTCCTGCTACTCACTGAGACAGTTATCAGTCCCTTCTGCTCATGTGAACGTCGTTGCAATTGCAGTCGAACTGGTATATGACATGAGAAATCGAATAGAGGTTGTGTAGGACTGGCTATCCTATGGCTTGAGTTAAGTGCGAGTACNGCAGTCGAACTGGTATATGACATGAGAAATCGAATAGAGGTTGTGTAGGACTGGCTATCCTATGGCTTGAGTTAAGTGCGAGTACGCCAGGTCATGGGATTACAAAAATAGAATTTTCGTTTGATCTGTTTCAGCAACTCGTTTCATCTGTTCAATTTGTTATGAACATCTGAATAACCACTTGCCAGTAACGTTCTCCTTGGTGTATCTTCTAGCAATTTGTCACAGGTGCAAATACATCTGATACTATGAAATATGGTCATAATAAAATCACGCTTATATTTCACCTAAGTGAAATCAGATAACTTAAGATGTCGTTTGCTCTTCACGATGAACAGAATACTGTAACCTGCCAGCCGCGCACCTGGTGAAGAGTACGTCTAAAACTCAAAAATCCACTGGATTCAATTTTGCGATACAAAACTAAGTTCGGATGAGTAGTGTTGAAAAGGTTTACGTCTAAGCAAAATGATCAATACTAGTAGAAAACGGAGTGCCGTTTCGGTAATATTATCCTGGACTGGCCGCTCAGTCATTCCTAGGGAAATACCCATTGTCAGACCTAACGGACCACATACAGTCACACCATCTAACTGCCCCTTGACAAGTCTATTGAAATTGTCTGTTTTTTCTGTACATAACCCTCCGGTACTTTATGGTTAGAGGTACATTAACATAGGGATTTATATATCTCACGAAGGGAAAGTTTCGTAACAAGAGAACTGAATGCGTGACCTTTGAACTCACTGAAGCGTGTTCCGAAGTCTGCTAATATTGTAAGCACAAACTAACACTTTGCCGATAAGGTCAAAACTCCCAACCAGCCAACGAGCAACTTTGTACGGTGCTTTATTTATGCACTAAATTGATTGCATGAGTTCTCCATTTTTGTGCATTTCTATAGCACCCTTTAGTCTGCCTTTTTCCTCACTGACGAACTTCATACGCTTTTGTCTGGGACGTATGTCCGTCGTATAACTGAACCTAATGTTTCCTTGCAACCCGTTTTTTTTACCAGTAGGTTACTTCCACTTTTTTTCAGCTTTCGCTGATCAGTTAAAGCGGTTTTTATTTACTTGTTAATAGTGACAGCAACAGAACCTTTATGTGATAATAATTTTACGATCCGATAGTGTTCCGGCTTCAGACAGCGATACTGGTGAGTGAGTGGTGTTGATAATTGGTTAGAAATATCTACGCATTTTGTAGACAACCACAGGTGACAGGTCTTTTGGATTCGGGATATAACATGGACTGCCGATTCACGTGCAATAGTCAAAAGTTGATCCGGTTTTTTGACACTCAGTAGACACTCAGTTTTATGCAATCGCGTCCGTCGAGTAGGTTAGTGTTCCTGTTCATTGTTTGGTAAGTGCACAGGTTTGGGGCGTACGCCTTATTACTCTGGTCCAACATTTTCTAGAAGACGTAGGCGAATGATTAAGAGATAAAGCTGATTGTCTGTACGTTTATGTAAAGTGGTCTCCCAAATCGTGGATTACTCTGCTGTCCGCCGAACTGGAACCCAAACCAGTGCTAACTAATGGGATTACACACCACATGGTGTGTAGCGAATTGAGTGATGTCTGAAAATTGCTGGACAACTCAGGAGTGATGTATGATCCCATAAACTCTACCTTGTCCCACTCAGAATTCAGTTGTATTTAATTTCGTAGCAAACTGTACGACACACTATCCTACTCGATTTGAGCAACGAACCGATGACAACCGTCGAACTTATAAGCAACCCCAAAAGCCTCGATATCCGGTTGTTCCTCTGTGCATAGGAAAACGTGTCGGCGGCGTTTATTTCGTCAGTGGCTAGCATCTCGGTATTACATCGTTTTCGCTTGTCTCTACTTGATTTCAACTTGAAATTTCACCGGCGATTACCGTGGGTTTACACTATATTCACAGATCCGTTCTTACCAAACGGACCATTATTAAACAATGAAGCCAGATACTTTGGACCGAAGTTCCAATACTGTGTGAAAATTTACATCAACAGGCATTCTAACCGAGTCGTTTCAACAGGTAACAATGAATCACAATAGTCGGAACATGGGGATGGGTTTTGACGCGAACGGAACAAACACACTGTTGTCTCAGGTGTGCACAGTGAACATTTGCCAATCTGACTCGGTTAGAACGTCTGTATTCCAGAGAATACCATTCGGTTATTCACTGTCTTAATAACCTCCGAAAATCTATCAAGAATGTTTTTTTTCTTCGTCCGTTTGAACGACAACCGTTTCACTTGATTCAGTAACAACGTATCCAACTCGTGGCGAGAAATCGTTTAACGAAGCAACAGCTTCATTATTCGGTTTGGGCCGCTCATGTGATCGGGTCTGTCGGCCGAAATTCCAGTCTATAGAGTGGCGACGTTTGCATTTAAACACTCTATTTTGTTCTTCTAGTTGACATTTTCTGTCCCAGTTCTTTTAATGGTGACTTGTTCTATCCCACATGTTGTCCGTGATCTATCACCGGTGATCTACAACCATATCCTACAACCACATTGAGCTATCGCACTGAGTGTTGAAATAATCATCTCTGCGACTTGTTTGTTGGATGAATCTTCATCAATCTGTGTAAAGAATGTGTCCCTGGGCGGGACAGGCGAATCCGTTTGCATCTCCAATTTATCGTGAAAGTGTTCGTCTTTTCTCGGTACCGGAAGTTACCGATTCTCATGAAGTTCCTTATTACAGGACCTAGAAGTAAGACATTGATACTTCTCTTGTATTCGCCCCATGCGCCCAACTTTCGAAAATGTCGCACGTCTCAGATTAGCAGAATATGCTACGTTAGAGGATGTACATTTTAGGGTATATGTTCTCGGTCTTTAGTCGTGTAAATGAACTGTTTACATCCAAACATTCGTTACACTCTAGAAAGTGAGACTAATGGCCGACTGCCGTTCCTGAATATAAACATGATTAAGAGAATGGTTGGATCCATTCAAAGTGTTGTATCTCGAAGGAATACGTGGACCGGCCAGCACCTACACTTTGACAGTTTTGTTCTAGGTGCATATAAAAGAGGATTGGTACGAACGCTAGTTGACCGGACCAGACGGCTTTGTACCCTGGATGGTCACCTCCGTCAAAGAGGGCAGACTTTAGTAAACAACGACTATCCGGGGGGATTTATAAGAAAATTCAATATGAGCAAAATGCGGAATAATTGTCAACCGACGGTTCCCAAAAAGACTAGTTTTACAGCTGCTGTCCAAAAGATACAATGTGTGTTGATTGGTTGAACAGCGCTTAAGGTCGGCTATCGTCTGCATGTTCTTTGCGTGGAAGCCAGCGATCGTGTACAGAACAGTCTGAATTCCCACACTCCCAGTTAAGCAGCCGACGGCTCAATTCGCTGAGACAAACGTAACCAATACAACCGTGGATGCGCAGCATCCTATGTTGGTTGGACTGAACGTCAGCTTGGAACCAGTGTTGCCGAACGCTTGCCGAAGTGGGTTCAACAAACGATCACATAATCGGGCAACTTGACAGCAAACAACCAGAAAGATTGCCAGACCTCAGTGGATGGCGTAACGTGTGATTGACTCACCAAGGTCATTTCGTGTTTTGTTCTTGAGTCGAAACAAACGTTTGTCACGGTATGCCCAGACCATTGCGATCGGACACTGTCACCCCATTCTGTGTGTATAAAAAACTATAATGTTGATGCTGCCTTGGTAGCAGTCGAATTGGTTTTGAACTTCGACCTTCTCTGATTGTTTCGTGGTGTGAAATTTTGTGCATTTTAACTCGTCTGCAGTAAACATCAGTAGAGATGCTGCGAAATCTGTCCCAACATAAATCGTTTCATTTCAGTATATTTCTTGTCTAAAATGCTTGGACGAAATAATTTTCACAATCCTAATGAAGCTATAGAATTTTTTCTTCATAAAACGTTAGAAGGATTGGGATATTTTTGCTTCCAGGACAGTCAGACCGTTCATCTGTGGATTTTTTTCAGACGACTATTTGTGTTTGTACCGCAATAGCCGGTCTTCAACCATCTGGTAGTGGAGCTCACCGTCCGCCCAAGTTAAATTTGGCTATCGTTTGTCAATGTACTAGCCACACAACCGTAGAAAATCAAAACAATACTAGACAGAAACGCGCAAAGTAACGTCCGAGCTGTTCTGTAAGAATTTGCGAACAGAATCATAAATAATTTTAGTTAAGGTCAAAGTAAGCCGATGTCTTTGAACTCCAACCGTCGTTCACTAAATCCTTCAGTACAGATCAAATACGTGCCGATAACGTTGCTCATTTTTCAACTATGTGCGTTGTTCATCTTATGTTGAGCAAATAAAAAACTACTGCTAGAATGATGACAATCATGTGTCACATTGTACACCAAGTCAACCAATTACTGTGCGCGTGGACGGTATAGGTGTCCGCTACCGTGGAAATAACTGCATGCTAACTCTGTATATACGTTGGGAGGAAAAGTGGATATCTATCACACCGTGTTGTGTTATCAGGTGTTACATAGTAGCGGAATCGCGGGATTCAGGTAAGTGGATAAAACAAGGTCGTTGTAAGTGAAATACGAGAATATTTTGACAATCCAACATTTAAAAAGATTGTACTTTTATATTGGACAAATATATCACTATTTCACTAAACCACTTCTTTCTATGGCATTATATGATGGATCAACTGTTTCCTGCAACATTTCAGCTTGCGTATTGTCATCATCAAGACGGCAAGAAGACATACATTGCGTGATACAAGCGTTTCGTTTATTCTCACCGGCCGATTACATAGAACGTTCGGTTATATAGGTGATGAACGAACATCACATGGATGCAATCAGGGTTGGGTAAACGGTTTCATTGTCACGGCAACGAAGTTGGCTGCTTCAGCACAGTTTACCAACAGAGGGCCGGTGCGTGACGCTGGATTAACAACGCCTCGGGGAACTTCAGTATCTTAGGGTTGCGCAATAAGACCATGAACTAAATGACGGAGTCAACCACATGACCTGTTGCGATTATGTGTTTCGGGAACAAAAAAAGCCGGATTTCTATCCGGGCATTGGTATAATTACCCACGTTAAGCCCTTGTTTGCGCCAGCCATTTGGGGTTGTGCTCCACCTTCCACCGTCATAATGTAGCGAAAAAAGCGTCCAATAAAACACAGTCTTTATTGCCCAACACGCTGGTTCCCGTGCTACGCGCGCATTCGCGTTTATGAATCATCGTTCCGGACCACAACACCCCTGACTTTCGCTCACACGTCGTGCGCACTTCGACCCGGTTTGTGTGTCGGACGCCTCTTGTCAAGGCGTTCTTCACCTGCCGTTCCTCGTCCGTTTTGTCGACCTCGTTGGGCGATGGCTCGTCCGATCTCTTGTGCTGCCCGCAATCCACCCACTATGTCCTCTGGCAGCATTCTACGACCACGTCGAGATATTCTCCCAGATGTTGGAATAGTCGTGCTCCCGATCTGGTTATTCATCCTATTTTGCCTGCCATCCCTCGCCCGTTGGTCCGATCCAGTTGAGCGATGGCTCATCCGGTCGCCCATGCTGTCCCCTACCCGTTCGCTGTGGGGCTTTAGACGTACCTTGCTGCACCGTCGATGTATTCCGCCGAGAGTTGGAGCACCCGCACCTCCGACTTGACAATCCACCACAGTAAGTTTCCATCCGTCCTATCAATGTAGGTGAGCCAGTAGAGGATTTTGTGGCCATTTAACGTAGCCAGTCGCTTAGTTTTGAAGTGGTCAACGTCCTCACTTAAGATCGGTTTGCATTTCTCTGAAAAGCAGTTATGGATTGTGAACTAGGTTACCAATGTTTATCTGTCGATTACCAAATGTGGCCTGTTGACTTTTGCCCTTTGTTTGGGTGTTTCAAATTCATCTGTTGGTGATTTTGTTCGATTGTTTTCGGTATGCTTTGTCGCAGGTTATTCGACAAGCAGTTGCTATATGTTGGTAAAGTAACCAAACTCTGAACAACCCGGTTGGGTTTTTGATCTCTCTACAACAATTCAAGCTAGCAAAGCAGTTCTGTCTCTGTTGTAACGACAAACTGATAGACCTGTGCACACATGATCCTCAGCGTCATTTTGTTTTGTCAAACGATGCAGCAGATGAATTAAAAATGTTCTGTAACCTCAAATCCATATTAAAGTCGTTCTGGAAAAACTGCAGGTTGGCCGTAAACTAAAATAAGGAGGGTTTGTATGATGCTTACCTTAGCTACTATACGTCCTTGTCTAAAACGTTGGAATTAATCAGTCATCTATAGTCGGCTTGCGAACACGTATGCATTGACCTCTGTTGCAGAAGGGATTGTTAGTGGGGCAAACAGAAGGGCCCATGGACCACCAAGGGAGTAGTGATGCAAATCGGTTCCATCAGCACCACACACGTTTGACAATCCAGTCCACTATCCATGAATAAGCGTCATGGCGTTCAAGGGGGTGCGGTTGTTGGCGTACTACAAAGTCATACTGTGCATTACAGTGCTTGTCAGTAACATCCCCCTTCCGTTGTCAAATTTATCAATAATACCAGAAGTCCGAGAAAAGAGGCGGTAATAATTTCCAAACATTAGAGGTGTTAAGCGGAATCTTCGGGCTGCTCTGAAGGATCACATTAATGCAACTGTTTTAGGAGCAATAATTTCGAGCATGACTGTCTTTCCGACGATTTCTGTTGCAATGCTATGCAGTAACACGTCAAATGACTGTTGAACAACTAACGCGTGTGAAGTGTTGGTTTGAGTAGCGGTGAGAATGGATTTAAAAAATTCGGATTAAATCATGTGGGGTGTGTGTGGTGAGCGACAAGCTTGGCGATGACACCGCTCAGCCAGTAAAACACATTTCTCTAAAAAAGTGTCGCAGCGACAACACAAAGCAGCCAGCATACAGTACAGCGTACGCATTGTTCGGACAAGAGTCATATGAAAGTTTCAGCGATCGATAAGATGGCTAATCCAAATAGCTGTCAATTAATCGATCCTTACACACGCGACACGTGTGAAAGTATCGGTCACGCATCACGAACGCACGTATTAGAATGACCACACAAAGAAATCAGAACTCGTTTGTGCCTAGAATTCAACCAAGTATGAACGGAGAAGGAGTAGGGGACATATTAAGAAGTGACTAGATTTATTGTGGTATCGGTATGTTTTCTCGGCGAACATACCAATACCAAAACCATCAGCCCGAGCTACGAACACCACCACCACCGTTCCCAACCATCAGAGGCTAGATTTATCTTTCTTGACCTGGGCTCTTGGGACTAAGTGGTACCCCTTCCCACTTGGAAGGTTGTTTGAACAAATACGACTTGTTCTATAGCATGAAATGTGGGTTAGACTATGGTGGAATACATCCATCTCAAGCACACAAAAACGTAACATTCATTCTGTGAATGATTGACTATTCGACCGTTGAACACAGTAATTAAACGAAACCTTCAACCGCCTCAGTGTGCAAGCCGAAGGGTTCTCTTGAGGCATAAGTGAACAAGTGAGGAAGTGGAGAAAATGCTCCATTCACTTGAATTTCCGGCATACTGCACGTCTCATCCATTCATCTCTTCTTCAGACTGTTGACACTGGGGAAAGTCACTGAACTATTATATTCAGCTTCATACATATAACCAATATTGGAGTGGATTGACATACGTGTATTCAAAGGAGCTTCAGATTGATTTTCGTCTTTGACTACGTTCCGTAAATCATGTGGCTATCTCTCATAGAGAGCAGCCTGACTAATCGATTCGTGTTTCAGCTTCGTCATGAAAATACGAATCAGAGACTACTGGAACTCGAATACATAAATGAAAGAAACCATGCAAAAAAGGATGTGGGTTGCTGAAGAGTGCGATCTGACAACTTTTCTGATTCGCAAGCACCAGGAACCTACTTTTACTATTAATGAAGATGTCGAGTTGTACGACCCTGAGTGACGCAGTTATTGTGAGGACAAACAGATAAAGAAACGGGCCAAACAATATTAACCAAAATACCTGCGGCGATCATTAGAATTAACCAAAATGTACCTATAATCGAGTCAGCCAAAATTTGACTTCAAGCATTAGGTAGTCAGCTCGGATTACGCAAAACTCAGAGAAATTTAATCTTTTCCGTGTTACCAGGCTTTAATCTGAGAGCATCGGTCTCTGTCCACTATTCATCAAAAGCCTTTTAAGCGCATTCAGATAAATTGACAATTAACTTATGCCTGACCTGGTTTTCCTAAACAAGGTCAAGCGAGTTTTGCGAATTCCCTGTTTTCATTTGAATGTTTGCTCGTTTTTGTATTTTTTTTTGTCATTTTCAAGTTGACCGTCACTCACATTTGATCGCAGTGTTCGCATTCAGATAGACTGTGCAGCCAGCCTCTTTCGAAAAGAAGCACTAGACTCGAGTTTCGCTCTCATTAGAGCTCGTCAGTAGTGCATATCCTTGCCACGGCCGGGATTTGAACTCCGGACATTCCAATCATGAGGCAACCGTGTTAACCACTGCGCCATTCACCTCACATTAGGCACGACCGAATCATCAAATCTGAACGCTCAACCACTCTCGCTTGTGAGCAATGATCAGGTTGCCCGATCGTCTCGAGAGGAGACACAGTTACTGCCTGTTAACTCCAATCGATAACCCCGCGATTAGGACTTCCGAGACAGGTCGAGATCACAGAACTCATTAAACCTGCAAGGCGATATTTTAGATTACTGATGAGTAGTCGGGGATTTGGTTTATTTTCAAGTTGACCATCACTCACATTTGATCGCAGTGTTCGCATTCAGATAGACTGTGCAGCCAGCCTCTTTCGAAAAGAAGCACTAGACTCGAGTTTCGCTCTGATTAGAGCTCGTCAGTCGTGCATATCTTTATCACGGCCGGGATTTGAACTCCGGCCACGCTTTTCATGAGGCAGCCGTATTGACCACTGCGTCATTGACCTTACACTCCTGACGAGCTCTACTGAGAGCGAAACTCGAGTTTAGTTCTTCTTTTCGAAAGAGGCTGGCTGGAAAGTCTATCTGAATGCGAACACTGCAATCAAATGTGAGTGCTGTTCAACTTGAAAACAAACCAGATCCCCGACTACTCATCAGTAATTCTTTGTCATTGTTTGTGACTGGAAAAAGTTCGCTAACTGAGTTCTTTTTGTGAATATTGTGCTTTTTCTGGGAGACGGAGTTGGCAAACTGATTTGTCTACAATACTGTGGAAAATGCAAAAGCCATGTGTTTAGTTACTGATTACTCGTTACTTTAGATCAGTGATCGTTTTGTGCTTGTTTCATTCCTAGCATGCGAGTTTGACAAACTTGTTGCTCGGTGAGCAAAGTTTGCCCAGACGTGGACATGAAGATTTGTTTATTGTCTTGACTTGAGAAAATCATGTAAAACCAGGAGGAGCTTTTGTGCATATTCGTCACGAGCAGTGAATCTGTATGCTCCACTTTATAGACAGAAAAGCCGACCACTACAATCGACATACAGACACGTCATTCATTTCAAATAATTTTGTGGAGTGTAGCAGAATAAGTATTGGTTTCATGTGGCTGTCGAAAAAATGAAACACCTAGCTTTATAAATCGTTCAATCGGAATACAGTCGCGATGGCCCAATCCCCATCAAAGAACTATCATACTATTGTTGTGCCAATTTGCTAGTGTCAAGGTCTGTGTTGCGTTTCACTTGGTGAAATGTTTGTTAACGGCCATCTCCTGCCGATCGATATACTTGGACTCTCGAGCCGAGCGATTTGACGCAAAAACTGCTTAAATCCCTGTGCTTGTAGGCACGACTGTACTTACGGCAGTGTACTGTGGACGTTTGTTAATCCGACTTCGCTCGTGGGCCTTCTTTGGCTATGCCATTTGAGAAAACTTTTCAGTTTAAATTCTGCTGAAATGGTTCCAACATCGGATTTTGTTTGGGAGTGATCAGTACGTAGTTTCATGAAACACATCACCTTATTTGGGGGCCACATATATTTGTAGAAACATCTACTTGATCACCCTTGAAGAAAGCAGCCTGGGACTGTACCAAATCAGAAAGATTAGTGGATCCGGAAGATACTTCAAAAGAACTTCGGTATGTTTCTCTGGAAGAACGGAAGCTTGAAACAGATACACCGTTAGTACAGTGTTGAGTGTGTAAACCTTACTAAATTTTAATTGAACTCGTTCTGAGTAGTTCATCATGATAATGATATGAATAAACCATCGATGCCCATCAAACACACACACACACACAGAGATGAGTTGCGCTGAATTTAACCAGTTCGTACTGTTAAAGCTGCTTGAGATCATATGTTTTCTTGTCCTTGTATGGCTTTTGCTGGAACGTTTTTAAACCGTATATAGTTTAGCCAATAGCAGTAGTAACCATACTTGGTTATATTTAGCCAATAACCACTATAGTCTAGCCATTTCTCACAAGTTTCGGCCTGCAACGACCATCCAACAGGTTTGAGGGCACCCATTGATTTCACATTGAGTTTGTGAGCTAGTTAACCTAAGGACGTACTTCAGGCACCATGCTTTGATACTTTTGTGTATGATATAAACGTACGTGAGTCAATATGTACCTTCCGTTGACATGGCTGTACAACAGCCTGCTATAATGGTACCGGTTGAAAGACCTTAGATGATCAGGCTGTGAGTCAGTGTGTTGAGTGAACATTAGCTAAGAATGATAAAGTATGGTGAGGACAAATACAGAATAAAATCGTAAGAACGTGACTGGAAACGGTGACTGCGGACTGGTTAAAGGTCAAACTATACCTAATCATGGTGGGGAAACGTGTACATTACCGTCCTATCAGTGTCATTTTAAGTCGTGGGTTGTCATTTTATGAAGTATCCGTTCACTTTGACCTCTGTGTAAAGTATATTGCATTGTTTTCGTTCATGGATGGTACCTAAGAGTCATTTTTATTTAGCTTCCGGGAGGTATGGTGAATTTTAAACAGTTTCGGGCAAAGGACCAATCATCTGGCCTGCTACAAAATGTTCCAGAGTGTGCCGGTTTTCTCTTGGAGTATAAAAAACTTTCAGGGTTTTTGATACGCTCCTGTACATAGAAATCGAGCAATCGAAACCAAACAATTCTTTGTTGTTTTTTTTTGAAGGCATAAACCACTAGCAAGTACGGAAGTTTTTGTTACGTGCGGTACGACCTGTCTATCAATACGTGGTAATTGTTGACATTATTATGTTTTAACTGTCTTGTAAATTTTTCTCACCAAACTGATTTGGTTTAGCATGTGATGGAGAATCTTGTGCCTAAAATCGAAACAGAGATGTAAAAATGTATAATGACTTAGTTAATACCGATCAACCATATTTGTGTAAATATTTATCCTTCCTGAGCCCCTTTTGTCGTTAGGACCATAAGACACAGGGATTTCTGTTAACTTACTTCACTGTATAATTGGCCAACATTTGTGCTCAAATCGAGTGGTGAATTAACCAGAATTCGTTGTATGTAGTCAGATAGCTGTTGGGAGATTTGGTTGGGTTTAATTGAACACCACTCACAACTGATGCTAACTTTCGCATTCAGATAAATTATTTCAGTCATCCTCATTCTAACCGTAAATCATACCTGGGTACTTTTCTCTTATTGAGGTTAAACACTTGTGCGAATTCTTGCCACTTGTGTATTTAATGGACAAGGTGTGAAAACTACACATAAATGCTGAGTAACATTCATCCGCATACGTTGGATGCCTTGATATGTAATGATGATATTTACGAAGGGTAATATTGTAACGTCATAAAGCTGCTTAATTGTCTGTGTTCAAGCTTGCACGTAAATCCACAGACTGCAATATGCAGTGTGTGAAACTGATCGAACTGAAGTATGTTTCAGACATCACATGATCCTAACCTTCTGTTTTAAGCTTATCGTTCTCAGTCGACTTACTTGCACGCTACACCGAGTTGAATCGCTCAATGAATGCATAGTTCACCATATGTTCCATTGGCTGTCGTTTGAACGCAGTCCACGTAGCGTTTAATATTTCTGCGTTGTGGTTGTAACCACATTGCGGCGGAGGTCACCGGACGTGTGCTCCGATGTATCAACCACTGAACGCAGAGTACCTACTTACCTCTACACCGTTAAACGGCAACACTACAATATTCTGTTGTTTTTGTACATATATTGAGTTATGCAAGTTAGAAAATGAACTCTGACGTTTCAACCGAAGTCAGGTTAGAGGGAAATCTCACAGAGGATTTAGAAAGACCGGGTCTGAGTCGTGTTCATACTGGTTGGTTGTCCACTTGGGCAGAAATAACAAATCACTTAGTCATGTCGTTTGGCCCACGAGAAACGCTTGCTGTTGTCTTCGTTAGATTTTTTCAAACTGCGCGCCCTGAGTGGTGTACGAATTGCGGGCTATGTAGAAAGGGGGCAAAAAGATGGGGGGAAATTGGATCAAACTACTTCAAGTCAGATGGTAGAGAATTCTATAGAAAAACTTCACAGTGATCGTTAAATTAATTTCTATAACTGGGATTTTCGGAGGTTCAGTAGTTAACTGGCTCCGACTCGATGACAGACACTGCACATTTATACCTTCCATCAAAGACGTAACAGAGAGCACATGTTGACGTCGTTTACTTCTTTTCTTGGCAGTAATGTGCTTCATATGAGTTTTTTCACAAAGGCTCGCTCTGTACCGGACTCAACCATTTTCAGCATCAGCACAACAGAGATGGAGGTTTAAAACAGGCCTCCACATGAGGAAACATAGTACTCGGTTAGTAAGCATAGTCAACCATAGTTAAGATCAAGTGAACGAATTACTGTTTTAGGGGCGAGCTACATAATATCACATGGAAAGGTAATGTAGCAAATTACTGACATACCCTGAGCAAACAAATTAAGATAATAACTAAAACAAATTTGGCCAGTTTCACAGGTTTTAGTAAGGCAAGTGTAAAGTAGATCCAGGAGTCGGATAGAGAGACTTCACCACTGGGAGCTGGGGCCGGCACCCACATAAGTTGTTCAGAGCAAAACTCGAATCTAACTACAACGCTATACAAATTTTCTACGTGATTAGCAAGGCATAAAAAAGAATTGTTATTTGTCACTCGGAAATTCAGAGTGCTTCAGCCCGTCGGCAGTCTATTGCTTTCATCGCCAGACACTTCAGATTCACCTTTGGTAGGACGTCCATTAATAGTGAGCAACTGAAGAGACTAGCCTCAGTAAGTTCACCGGTAAACGTGATTTGTTGCATAGCTCCAGGGAAGTTGCAACTGATTGGTGTTTCTTGAATTACAGCAACGCATTCACAAAGTTAGATGAAAATCATTTTTTAAGTCCTTAACCGTTGTTAGCTCTAAGTTTGTTTTACAAAGGTCCACAACTTTTTTGTTTCAACCCATCAAAGTTAACATTGATGTAAGACAGTTCTGAGCTCTTGGAAGGTTCAAATCTTCTTCTTCCCCAGTTTCAACTATGCGGTCTATCTTCATCTCAACAAACATTTTCAATAACACATGTACATGATTTTTACATGATTTGGGGAGTAAATCAAATCACCTACAATCAGAATACTTTATGCAACCTTTCTCATTGCTTCCTGTCTTTGCGTTTACCTTGTAGTCCTTGTAGATGTTACGATATACTGTTATATTCCTAAATATGGACAGTGATACATGTATGTATTGAATCGATGGACAACCGTCACAATTGAGTCCTATCCCATCCACTGTTTTTTCTCTCCTATTTATTGCCTGGTCTTTCTAGCGTCTTTTTCATTGCTCCAAAACTGTCTGCTCACTGACTGTATTCTTCCATTATTCACAAATACCAGGCATAAACACCCTCTGTTTTAATGGAGTTGAATATTAGATGCAAGTCGAAATGCTCTGAAAATAAACTTTTTGTTTTGGTTGATGTCTAACATTTCCTATAAGACGACTGAAATCGCTGTCGAAATCTTAGAAGTTGGCTTGTGTCCGTTTGCATTTTCCCACAGTGACTACACTGATAACCCGTTGTTTTCATAAGCATTTTTGTAGGGGGTTGACAGTTGTTGTCAACGTCTGTTGCCCTTTCCTCTACAGCTAACAGTGTTCAGTCTTCATCTTTATGTTACCGATACAAATTTTGGCAAATTTGATCAGTGAGAGGGGGATCCAGTCGCGGAAAATCTAGACTTCGGTTGGATTCGAACTAGTAACAGACTCAACATGCTCAGACGTGGCATCTCACATTTGAATTTCAGCGTGGACCGAGTGGGAAATTCTGTTTGAGCAATAAATCTCCTGGATTATTTGTTAGATTCCTTATGAGACAGTAGGTTGGGGGGCTAACTGAGTCCAAAAGTAGAATTTCTGAGCTTCCTGCATGACGTCGTAGCTAAGCTGGCACACCACTTGCCGCGTCTGGGCATACTGCATCTGTCACTAGTTCGAATCCAGCTAGAACCTAGACTTTTCGTAATTGGATCTTCTCTGTGCTGACTACTGTTCTCAAAACACCTATTTACCTACAATAAGTCCGTCGACTAGTAGAAAGTCCTGCTTACAGCACAAAATCCATAAACATTCACGAGATCCTGTTTGTCGCCATCATTTTTCTAACGTCTAAGTGTATCGCTGTGGATTTGCTAATTGATTTCTAGTTCCTCATTTGATGGCTAATTAACTATCAATCGCGTGAATACTACAGTGGCCTCAGTCAGTTTGGTTCCATGCTTTGTCTCAGGCCTTGTTTAGTTTGATGTGAATTTTACATTCCATAGAGTTGCTCGATATGATCATATGTTGGGTGGTTACCAGGTTGTCCCATTAAGGGGACCTGATCACTTTATTGGTAAAACCTCTTTGGGTTTAACACAGCAGTCAACAACTTATAACGGAGTATTCCGGACATAAAGTGCGCCGTCGTCAGTGCCATCCAAGAAACTTGTCAACTTTTAAGCTGTGTTAGTCCTTACAAACTCAGTTATTGGCCACTCTGATCAACTAAATGTATGTTTGAAATAACGGTTCCCATCGATAAATTCGAAAAAAGCAAAACGTAGCATGTAACATGTCTTGCTCAATGACATTTCGTTTGCATCTCATCAGTTACTTTTGCGAAATTAACATACACTTTATNTCTACAGAAAACAAACAAGAGCTGAAATACTGTACAAAAAGTACCGGTTGCATTCTCACCAACATAGTGAAAGGTTAGTCACCAACTGTTTCTGAGCGCATAAAGAGGGATTCAGTCGGTGTATTGCGACAGCTTCCGAAATATTGAGAGACCGCTTTAGCTTGGGTCTAAGGAACACTCTGAAAGCCGCTCTGGGGTCTACTGAGTGGCCGGTCTGTAGAAGGTGTTTTGTAGTGACACTGACGGCACAACCGACCCCCGAATTCAAAAGCCATTCCGGTATGTGTTCGTTGATACGTGTTTGACGCCCTTGTGTTTTTCACCGGGAATTTTATACACACAAGATATTAGATACACTTAATCTGAAGTGAACCGGCTACATATGCTCGAGGGGATGCACAGAAAAACTGGCAAAAGATAACGGTCAGAGACTCCGTCTGTTCGATCAGATCGAATTTTTGCAAGCTGGTCCAAATCGACGTTTGCATGCATCACAGAATCCTGGACTACCATTGCACTTGGATAGCATGAAAGCAGCCCGGTGAGCTGGAAAATAGGTCTCAGTTTTTACGCTGAAAGTCAGACTAACGGAATCCCTGTACCAGCCGGACTTCCTTGTTATCCTGTGTATACTGCTCAAAGGTACATATCCATTGCTGACTCAAATCCTGTGTTCGTCTTCTGCATAGCAAATCTAAAACACCCCTCCTCTTGTTGCTTATTCGGTTGTATTCGTCTGAACACGATTCCGTTAACTAACTGTTATGAAAGGTTTTATTCAGTTTGACAAAATCGTTCGCATGACATGACATGAACTGAACAAGTGTTGCGATAGCGTGAGGCCATCGTTTGAAACAGTATTCCACCACCTTAGATTGAAAACACCTGGTAGAAGATCCCACAGTGGAAACGAACCGGGTTGCCAATTAGCAACTTCTGGCTACCAGTTGGCTCAGTATGTTGGCCTTATCGTCCCAAGAATTCAGCTCGCCTCATCATGATACAACCCTGAAAAACAACCAGTCAACTGGGCTGCGCGGATTACAAAGTGCATTATGTGTCTGATTATGTCACTCTAATGTCCTCTACAATTACAGAGAAGTTTAGAGAATGTGTTATCCTTTTTGGTACAGCTTATATGTTCAACCGAGCAAACGACGGCTGAACTCGGAGAGTTGCCGTGACATTTTCTTCCCGGTTTTTGACAACAGGGCCCTTATCACTACTTCAGTACATCGTGAATTCGAACACCGTCAACCTTGCTATAGATAACATGGAGGGCGTTCCGTGCAGTATTTGATGCGGTTGTCTAAGTTGGTGGGCCGATTCCACTTATGGAATGAACACAACTGACACAAGGCTGACTCGAAAGCACAACAAACTGACGAACACACTTTTGTTTTTCTGAAATGGTGAAAAGACAATGCTTTCCTTTCCGCGACATGTATCCTACCTACCTAACTCGGCAAACCTACGCTTCCTATCATTTATTCACGTATCTCATCACATTCAGATAATTAAATTTGTCCCAAGTCCCATCAGTGATATCATTGTGAGGGTTAACGGTAGGGCTGGCGGATTCCAAGTGTTCGAGTAACCCTTCAAGACAATGCACTCCTTGAACCATATAATACAGTAAATTGGGTAGGTACCCAAGTATATGCGGGAGGCTTGTAAGCCTTATACGCAGCTTCGTACTTCAGCTGGTATGGCATTTGTCGCATAAAAGATGAACTCCCGCTAATTAGAATGCAGCCGAACTCCAGATTTCGGATAATTTGACATTAAACTAGTCATGATCTCAAGTGGCCTTAAGAGTATTGAGTAGGATGTTTGTTGAAGAACAATTTCGACTGATGTTTTGGGTTACGTTATACGGAGTGGCGTCAGTAAGTGCATATGAGTTCAACTGGACATCAGAAAAGACCGAATTGTCTCTCACGCTGTTTGCTAATAAGCGGAGGTATACTGAAACTAGGCTCGAATCAATGAGGTAATCTTGATTCCCAAAGTAAATTTTAAACGACGACTGCATTTGACACATACGGCGGCAAATGTGTAACGTGGGAGAAGTCGTTGGGTCACACTGTGTAGGATGTTTAGGACACAGCTGGTATCGTACATCACTGAATGACGGAAACTTATAAAAACGAGGTTACCTGAGGCAACAACACTAATTTTTAACCTGCGGTCACTAACGGTGTTGTTTCGCTCCAAGATACTCTTGTGGGTGGACATTTTCTGTCAACATCGCGTTCGGTGACACATTATTTCTAGTTAACCCTTGTGTTGTGCTGTAAGTACTTACATAATCTAGTCAGTGAAAACTTTCCCGATGAAAGCGGTCGGAAGTTTTCTGCAGGGAAAATCCTACTCAATCCTGTTTAAATGTTCTAGATTCACCAACAGGCGAATGTAGTAATGGGTGTGATATCACAGCTTGAAAGGAAATTCCGCGCGAACTAAGGAAGTTCACATGTTTTGAGTTGATGTCACCAAGCTTACGTCAGGTGCCTGAATCATCTGTGCCACAAGAAGGACAAGAAATACGTAATGAATGCGCACGACACCATACTTGTCTATATGCATCCATCCTAGGTATAAGACCTATTGTGAACTCAGATCGGCCGGTATGTTGTCACCGTTAATCTGTTCAAGGATTCATAGGATTCGTAGAATCAACATAGACTGAGGGGAACTGAAAGTGTCTGTGCACATCTAGTTCCTTGGTAGACTTTTTAGGGAAGAGAATTGTTTTAGGATACAACGGTTTCCACATAAAAGCATGAATCTGGCAACAGTCGTAAATGTATGAAAAACTCATGGTCTGTCGGTTGTACTACAATCGCATCACAGCAAGCTGCAAACTCCGGCCTGGCAATAACAACAGTGATAGTGTGGCGGATTGTCAGGTCGGAGGTGCGAGTTCTCGAACGTTCGGCCGAATACCTCAACACAGGGGGAGGTACGTACAAAAGCCTGTCGCGATCGAATCAAGAACAACGTGCGCGGCCGGATGAGTCATCGCTCGACTGGATCGGACCAACGGGCGAGGCAGGGCAGGCGAAATACGACAGGCGGCCAGATCGGAGGCGTGGTTTTTCCAACATTTAGAGGAACATCTCGACACGATGTTGGGATACGGTCAAGGCCAACATTGGGTGGATGGCAGACACCACGAGCAGCCGGACGAGCCATCGCGCAACGAAATCGGACAAACAGACGAGGAATGGCAAGCGAAAAACCCTCCGACAGAAGGCACCGGTCACACACGTAAACCGGTCAGAAGTGCACACGACGTGTGAACGGAAGCCGGGGGGTGTTGCGGATTGGAATTATGACTCATAAACGAGAGAGCGCGCGTTACATGTGACTGGCGATTCGGACAATAAAGATTATGCTTTATTGGACGCCTTCTCGCTACAATATGTTAAACGTTTATTCTGTCTACTGCTATATTTCTGAAAGACAAGCTAGAATAATTTTTGGCCTGGAGTTCTGAATATTTACGTCAAACCTGTGTTCGAGATCACCAGGTACCGAAACTGTTAAGTACGATGCTGGTTGGGTATGTTGGTTTGACATGTCTGGACTTCAAATGATTGCATTTACATCAGAAAGATGTGGCATTGTCTGCTGTTTATCCATGCAATAATGATTTGAACTAAATGATCCCATGTTTTATGTGAGCTGATGAGGTTGCGTAGGGTTCTGCTAGCAAAAACGCTTCCTACATAAAAAGTACATAGCTCGCCTAAAGCATTATCCCAGTCAAGGACACTTATCCCAGTGAGGAGGTGAACATCATATGGTAGTCCACTTTATGACTTTCCGTTTCATTCTCTCAGTCTTGTGAACGCGCCGTGTAACGTAAGCTAGAAAACTTGGATAATTAGCTCAGAATGAGAGCACGTTGGCATATTGAAAACAAGCATCTTACGTGTTTATTAACCACCGATGTGCAAGGTGTAAACGCCAACCGAGTTCATCTTGGAAGACGGTGCTTAGGTTTCGTTCGTAACTAAATGTATCCAATTTTTCTTCCCCTACCAGAAAACATTGGTCACGATATCAATAACCTCGATATGGCGCAGATTTGTGTCGTGGTCTACTTAGCATTCGCTTGGTCACAGAAAAATCAAAGTGAAAACGGTGTTCATCGACGGTTAACAAAACCTTGGCTTACTTTTCCTGGTCTTCTTTGAGAAGAATGTCTGTAGAGCGACAACGTTCTGGACACATTGGGTCTTATCACATCAGGCATGGTAATCCATGTGTGCTCCAAACATTCTTCAACAGTCGGACGGTCACTGGAATACAGACAACAATGTGAGTGTTTGTCATTTTTGGTGAATATTCGAGACCGTTAAAATACAACACAACCGGGTTGAGTTGATTACAAAAACAGCGAACAACTGTGGTATATCCGTAGAAACAGAACCTTATTTCCTACACTCCTCAAAACCGTCAAATTACTTCTAGATCATCTTGTTGTGAAAATCCACTTGATTCACCGCCTATCCAAACCCGGACATAGCAGAAGATCTGGCAGGGGAGCAAATCCAAGTGTCACGTTAAGAATACCGCATTAGGATTGGATGAACAATCTCAGTATTATGACTTTTGTTATTCACCAAATTGTCTGTTCCGCATTGCACTAATTAACTTGCAGTTTGTGACTTTGCATGTGCTAATACGATCAGCCAATGACGGACTGTGATTTCTTTAATGTCGTTGTACACCCATTAGTTCGACTTCTCTTCTCATCAATATGAACTGCTTACTGCTAACAGTACCGGGTCTTCTTATTAGTTGCGTGGGAGATCTCAATTCAAGTACGATTTCTAGAGTTATTCGAAGTTCCTAATTCTGAGTATCACAAAACATTCACCCACTGCTGATTACTAGTTGAAACTTTGGTTGATGTAAGTTGAAAATCAGTCATGGTTCCTAACATCTTTCGCGTTCTTATGAGCTTTCGAGCCAGGTTCATTACTCACCCGTTGAATTGGTTGTGACTCCAGACGTAACATTTCGGCCTTGCCTAATGTGAGGTCAGTGGTCAACACGGCTGCCGTATGAAAACTTGGCTAGATATCCAATCCGGGTTATGGTAAGCATATGTGCTACTGACGAGCTCTACCAGGAAGGAAACTTGAATATGCCGTTGCTTTTCGAAGAGGGGTGACTGGGAATTTCATCTGAATATAATATCAAGTGTGAGTGCTGTTCAACTTCTAAACAACTGGATCTCTTAATTGTTACTCCTGGGAATCACCGCATGGTTTTGGATCAACTGGTTTTATTGGTTTCCGGCATCCGGCTAATGTTTGACCTCAGAGCTTTACGCACTTGAGGATTCACTGCCCGGTTTGCTCCGCTTTCCACATTCGAGTAGCTTTACAGAACGATGATTGTTTAACGATAATAAACAATGCCCAATGAATCTGGCCGATGGACGGACACAAGTTCGACCGTGTGGTAATGCAATAACTTAGAGTGAGCTCGAGTATTTGAGGACTAAGTCATGCGGTCAGGTTATCTAGACAGTGGCAATAGCACGGAAGCGCCAATCAAATTAAACGAATCAATCTGGAGGCCCAGCAGCCTTTATGTGCTACTCATTTTACCACGGAACTGTCATCCTTGTGTGGCCAACTTTGCGGGACCAACTTTTATATGAGGCAGTTTGCGTTTACAAACATATCCAAATTCGGGACATGACACACAGTCTTGTCACGCCATACTGTGGGTTACACATGAACTCGAGTGATGTTTTTTAGTGAAGGAAAAATTATCGGCCAAGTCCGTTCAGAATTCGGGCTTTTGTATGACGATTGTACAGATTTTTTTTCCAACAACCCGGAAGTCTATCGAAATATTTTTTAATCAGGTTAACTTTCGAGCCCGTAAACCCTTGACCACCGGTTTTATCGAATACATTTAAACAACAAATCTGCACCAGTGGTTAAACTTCGATAAACTTAAAAATCGCTTTGGACAACAATCTGTAGGGGTTGATCGATTTCGGTATGGTAAGTAGTTAAACTGAACACCTCTCTTCCTAAATAGCTTTCTAAGAAGATAGCGCAACAGTGTTTGAGATCTGTGGATTAGCTATATCGTATTCGGATATAAAATACTAACTTTGAAATCATGAGATGAAACGTACTTGGGATTGCGAACCAGAATACGTTTGATAAAATCCTTTGCTTCAGCCGAAGCATCCGCTATCCCATCTTCATCCAACGAATATGTGACTTTAGTGATGTTGAGCGAGATTTCTCGACTTGAAAGCTTTCGTTCAGGATCTCCATCTACTGGAACTTCAAAAGGAGTGATGCCAGACAGACTGTTTTGGAAATTGAGAAAAAAATTTAAACTTTTCTTCGAGCGAGACGGAGTCTTTTTTGGATGAAGTGTATTTGTAGATGACCAAACCCGAACAATAGGGGATATATGATCAAAGAATGGATGGAGAAATTCTTGCTTATTTTTGGATGGTGATTCATTTTAGCATAAGAGGACAGGCAGTCGTTGACGGTAGTGAATAATGACCTGAGTCTCATCCACATGAAGCAGAATTCCGATGTGATGGCTCTCTGTGGAACGTAGTGTCAATTCAGCAAGGCTGTTATCGAGATGCTCAGCACATACGCAAAATAATTAGAACTCGATTTCATGCCACAAAATATGTCCATTCTCCTGAAGAATCAGTGATCACGAAAGTTTGGTCTAGTTCTTTCTTCTAGTAGGCACCATTTAGTACGGTTTGGCTAAATGCGAACAGCAGGATCAATAAACTGTACGAGAGGTGCTCGGGGATTTGCTAGAGTTGTTTCGGTATGAATTTGCTGGAAAAATATACAGTTTGAAAAGGCAATCAAGGATGAAACTGCCCAGAAGTCACTAGAAAAAGTGTTCTGTGTACTATGTCCAGTTGAGTTCTTGCTTACTGGACTAACACAAATATAAGTGAGCTGATTGACTGATTGGAGTAACTAGGTGTATATGTGAACTACCAATTCGTACTGAATATTAAATACTGTTGTCGTATTGTGTGATTAATTTAATGTACTAACATAAGTTTTATTCAGCCTCAGTTACTGTACAAGTTAATTCCAAATCTCTTAGGTAAAGCACATGACTACATCGGTTCAGTTAACTTAGTTGTGTACTAAAAGCTGGACTACAAAAATGTTCCTGAATTCTCATTCTCAAAAGCTACCAACTAGTGCGTTTATAGTTGATCATTTTCCCCCCTTACTTCAAACACCCATCCACTGTGTCCCTAGGGATCTGAAATTTGATTGGTCGAGATCATTTCGCTCTCACTGGTAGCTATTTTCATACTTATGTTGTACCAGTTTCACTGGGTTGAAGTGACTCTGTAAACGCTTTCCTTTGGAAGTGCACTGTCCTCTGCGTGCAATATCAGGACATCCTTAAGTTGTCGCGTTTTATAAACAAGGGTGCCTTTTGATTTGGAGATTAACTGCCTAACAAATTTTCTACACTGTCAGTAAATCAATCAAGTATTATTTTGTACTGGATGCTTACAAAGTGCTTATGGGTAATGCCATCGTTTATGAGCTGACAGCTTTTCCACCATGGTTGTTTATTTTAATTTGTCTGAGTTTCGTCAGAACCGGATTTCTGAGCTTTACACAGTAGCATTGCCAACCAGAGTGTTCCATAGAAAAGTTAGAAAAGTTAGATGACCGTTCAACCGAAAGATTTGCTATGGACGAATGTTTTCATTTCATTCACTGGTGCACGTATACGATGCCTATAGGTCAGGTACTAAAGTGAGAAGCCTATCACAAAATTGCAACAGATTCGCGTAGCTGTTCGCCATTTGGATTAAAAAGCACCCATGGAAAGTAGGACAAAGGTTATGTTATTGCAAGTTCAACCGATAACCTCATCGAGGCTGGTGAGCAAACAGTTAATATAGGGCGTTATTCACAAGTGTACGTTAACTACCTACAGTGAGTTGCTCAACTCCCTATAGTAGCAAACCATAGAAAATACTGGAATCTGTAAAAACAACAGAAAATTCGTTTGGATAGAGGTGGCGAACGTTTTTGTGGTATGCCGGGGACTAAAACGACCGTAATAAGAAATTTCGGGATTTCAGTTTTTATGACCATCATAAATGTTGTTTGGACATTCTTGACAATAGACTAGAACGTATCACTGCCATCTTGCAAAATGGGTTTCTCCGAATCGTTTACCTTCCTTTATGACTGTGAACTTTGTATAGCTACATAAAGATAACTAGGATGGTAATATGTTGGAGAGAAAATCACAATTTGGCTTACGAACCAACTTTGTAAATGGAAGCAACTCGTGCAAAATGTATGCCCCCCTCCGACAACCATTGCTAGTAAACACATAAAAGTCGAAAGCATTAGGAAGGTGTTCGATTCGGCAGTATTGTAACTGGTTTGTTGTAAGTACTGTATCTGCGATTCCCGTTGTTTACAAATAGCATAACAGTTGCGAAGTACTATTTGTCATGTCTATGACATTCCTCTGGAGTACTGCACGTTAATTTACCTTCTGGGGTCCATAGATAGGTTTGGATAACCATGCTAGTTGGAAACCTACATTTTGCATTTGAACCTAGTGTTGTGAACCCAGAAGGCGGATGAAACAAAGGTTACTTTATTGGAGAAACCAACACACTACTTAAGCGTCTGAGCACGACTAGAAACGGAAACACTCATTTGCACACCATACTCTTCTGAGGATACTCCAGTCGCTTTAGATACCATGTATCAGTTCCGTCGTGTAGCGAAAGCCATTCTGTCCTCCAACGATCCATCCCGTATCTCTGCCGTATTTATCACGCGATTATCTCGATCCGCGATCATCTCGATCCATGCTGCTACTGAATAGTGGTGTGAGTAGTATGGTGCGACCGTATCTCCTCACTACACTAGTTGTGAAATTCCAAAACGACTGCCGGGTACCAATCAGATAGAACCGTGCGTTCCTTAGTGAGCTATCCTAGCGAATGATAATTTTTTATCTGATAAACTTCCATTTTAGATGAGGCCTAACTGAAAAGTCAGCGCCTCGGCTGGATTCGATCAAGTGACAAACTCAGCATACCTCAACGCGGCAAGCGTTCAACCAACTAAGCTGTGGAGCCACACCAGGAGCTCGGAAATTTCACATTTGGACTCTGTCACCCATCCGTCCCACTGTCTCATGTGAAACTCACCACATGACCCAGGGGATCGACTGCCTCGGCAGGATTTCTCAACCACTTCACGCTGGAACCCACCAACGCCACTGCTGGGCATAGAAATTGTTATACTACTAAGTAGTGTGGCAGATTTTACGATTTTAGATGAGACCTCACTGTGAAAAATCAGGGCTTCGGGTGGATTCCATTTGATTGAAGAAATGCTTAAGATTAAGAAACAGTACTTGCTAATGCGGAACAACTAATAATTCATGATCGTTTTCAGTCATAGTCATTCCGTCGTTTTGTGGTTTTTGAATTCTTAATCAAAATAGGGAACTATTCGTCGACACGTCTGCCACCTGATGATTGAATAATCAGCTGTAAAGGGTAAAACTACAGTAACCGTGGACTTAGAAATGTGATGTTGCCGAGCCACTCAAGTTAGATGAGACCGAGTCGTGAAAAATCCAGGCTTGGACTGCAGTCGAACTAGTGACAGATGCAGCAAGCCCAAACACAACAAGCAGTCTACCAAATGAATTACGAAGGCAAGCTGGTGGATCGGAACGGATCCAATGAATTACCTAAGACAGCGTGAAAATCGTGAACACCTCCTTCAGCCCTAATTCTAGCATATCTGTCGCAAGGCCCGAATATTTCGTCACATTATTCACTGGCTCACATTTCATACGCTATCACAGCAACGCTCCATAAATCCGTTGCATAGGACTGTTGGTCAAAGTTCTGCGTTTCTGGTGCCAAATAGGTGAGCGTTCCAGCCGGTTTACGAGGTGGCAGAGATTTGTCGTAGAAACAAGCCAGACCAAAATCGATTATTTTCAAAGCACAGCCTCGTGGCTTACACAACATTAAGTTTTCCGGCTTCAAATCACAGTGAAGAACCCGACAGTTTTTCAGATGTTTCAATCCTTTGAGAAGCTGTCTGATTATTTTCGCAGCGATGCATTCATCCAACGTGCCTTCTGCACTGATTCGTTCAAACAAGGCTCCACCGGGGACTCTAAGGGCATGAAAAAATTGTCAGACGTAGAGTGATTAATTGACCAATGATAAGTATTCGGAGAAATATTTATGAGAATCAATTTCTTGCATTCTCGTTCAACTGATTGATTGCTGACACATATTAAGTCATTTAAAGGAATGTCCGGACGTCGGTTAAGCCGTGTGTTCACAACAGTACTACTACTGTTCAGTAGTCACGCATAAGTGGTTCAAAACCCTTTGTCCCATACATTACGGTAGAGAGTGAACAAAGAGAACTGAACACATCGCATAAATAGATTAGTTGCTGATCCTAAGAGCAATAAGGCGAGCAAAAAAGGTTGACCAAACAGAAAACACTCAAACGATGAAGGACAATTTCCTCAGTAGACCACCGGAAGTAAGTCATCGTTTCATTTGTCAGAATGATAGTTTACCGTAGATCCTTAGAGCTAGAAACTCGGTCTTAACAAAAAGCATCAGCTTGCTTGGGGCGGATAAATCAGGGACACGGATCACCAAATTGTTGTGGGGCATTGGATATCAAGGGGGTTGAATACTGATGAGTCTAAATGTAAATTAAGAATTGGATAATGAGTAGTCATCATTGAAATGACGACAGACATTTGTGGTTGTCTGGCTGAGTACATCTCACGACAACCCCCATTTCGTGTATGCTGGATACTGTTTGTGGGTTAGTGTGAAGCCTGGGCTTAAAATTGGTTGTGGATGTGTTCACACTTGGAGTTTCACTCGGGATTTGAGAAAAAATCTTTTCATTAGGCAGAAACAGATTGCAAAGGTTTCAAACATCAGTATATTGTCAGTTGGACTGGGTTTTAGATGTTACAATTTCGTAACCAACCAAGAAAACACTTTACAAGTGATATCAAACAAAGTGGTTAACCTAACCTGGTTACCACATCAACTCTGGAAAGTCTAAAATTACTGCCCCATTAATCCTTATAGTCTAACTTCACTCCGAGCATACTGTTCGCTAGATGTGCAGTTAAACATATTCCAAAAAACACATCAGGCCATTTACAACCAAAGTTCAACTTCGACTCGTTTCCTTAAACTGTCGGTCGTCCGACTCACATATGGCTGTGTATAAGAGCGGCTTAATGAATGCAGATACATAAAGTGACTGGGAGCAGGTAGTCTTTTAGGTTCAAAGTCATCAGGGTGGATAAACTGAGGTAGCAATGTCGCCGGAAGTGTGTGTATCACATTTTGATGAGCCAGATGTTCTTCTGGTATTTTCTAATACAGAATGAGTGTTCTGGTTGTTTTATGACATGTAATATGGCTGAGATCAAATGAGCAACCGTTATAGAGAAGAAAGATTTAGGGGTTCAACAGCCATTTAATAGCGATAACGCTACAGAAATGACCAATGGTCTGTCTTATTGGTCTAACGTTCTAACACCAAGTATTAGCAACAATGACATGTAGAGGGAACTGCGACTGACATTGCGACTAGAAATTGTTTGCTTGATATATTCTCGCCTTAGTTGCGTTCGACAGATTGTTTCTAAGTGTTGAATGGTTTGAACATACGTCGCAGTTATTGTGGAATGACGTCAACTCACCGTCTTTTTTTTGCAAGCTTGTTCCTGCTTGTCATAAACCTAACTACCCTTTTTGTCTTCATGGCTTTGAACTCAAAAGAGTACACATGTCTTCAACGTGTATTAATCTGGAGTATAAATCTGGCGTTTTACACACAAGTGATGGAATGTATGTCCGACCTTCACTGATCGACCAATAAGTGATTTTATGTCCTCACTGACTCTCTTGTTTACCCTCTGTTCTTCCGTTTGGAACTTTAGATAGAGAATATTAAATCCTTTACTAGAACTGACAAGACTCAACTGCAATTTTAAGCGATCGCATTTTTTCCAAGCACTCGGCACTCATGTTGTTGTTAGTAAAGACGTTTTGCTTATGGAATTGTATTGCTGACGAGTAGTGTGGCAGGTTTATGGAATTGTTTATTGCGAGGCACTGTAGGCAAGTGGAAAGATGGAACAACGAACACAAAACAGTTTTTCGCAGGTAGCGTGTATCCATATTTTTGGCAGTAGTATAGCCACATTTTGTTTGACACATACATACACACACTTCTAACAGTCACCTCTGGTCTGTGGTCATCCTGGCTTTCGCGATATGACCTTTAGATTTTGCACACACCAACTGTGACGTACTCATAAAGCTGCATTTTGTGCAACACAGCATGATTTAAGTCCAGTACCTGACGCTTGTTGTCTGTACGTTTATGTTTATCCCGTTATGTTCAGCCAGAGCCTGTTAGCCTGATGAGAATTCAGCAAGTTTTATGTGTCTTTCTGTCACTCAGCAGTGATACAACGCATCATATCATTATCTTTGACAAAATGTGGATGAAACGCCAAAGACAGAAATGTCACGATTTACTGAGTAGATTGAACAGCATATCATCCAAATCAATAAGTTTCTGACAAGGTTTATTCATCATTTGTTGTACTTCTGTTCGAAACCAACCACTATAAGGTGGGCTGGACGGAAATCATCGTTCGTTATAAACAAGAATAGTGCAAGTTGTCGATTACACAAAATCATGGAACCCTTGACGAATTCTAGTCATCAGTTCTAAAAATGTACCCAAAAGCTGCTGATCATGATGCTAATGATCACACAGACATTCTACATCCTCGTTTCAAGGTTGTTGCAAGGGTTGTCACACATCATTGACCAAGGAGAATGTGAGAAATAGATACGTCTTGAAAAAGGAATGATTTTAATAAAATGATTATATACATCAGGTACGAGTTATTTGTTTTACCAAGTTTCTCGGCTTGATTTCACCCACGTGCTCCATTCTTTCCTTACTCAATCCATTTTTCACATCATCAAACTAACTTCTTCAATGGATTTTCTATTCTTAACCGTTACAGTGATCGGTTTTCATGCAATGTGTTTGACATCATTATTTCTGTTGATATCTTACGATTTTACGAAGTCACCTCGAAGCGGTAATTCGCCTCTGATCAATAAGTTATTGGAGTCGTTTGGCCTAAGACAACACAGAGTTGATCGGTAGGAAGTACAATCATATCTTCCATTTTAGTGTTAGTAGTTACACTTTGTCTGGGTCTTTGTCGAAGGAATTTTTGAAAACCATCACATTGCTTGCTGTCTCCGGAGTTTTGATAAGTTATGCGTAATGTAAATTACTGTAGTTGACAAGTGGGTATGCGCTCGACCCTCATCCATCAAAAATTTTGAAATACCTTTCCTGAGGAGCAGTCAAAACGTCGTCCCAACATACACCGAACTTTAAGGACGCGGTAGGGCTTAGAAACAAATCACATATTTCTATACCCGCTTACGAATTTGAATAGCGAAATCCGAAGACCAGTTTGACAAGATGATAGTACCATCCCGTATGTTCTTATAAGATGCTACACATAACAGCGGTGAACATCAAAAATATTCACGCGAATTAGACTCACAAATCAGGTCAACGTATATGCTAGTCACTCATTGATCAGAGCGATGGCAGACGGAGGTTCAGGATCAACAGCTTCTGTACGCAGAGGACTGGCTTGTTACGCATGTCAGGCTCAAGTACTTCTGATGTTCACCGCTGTTATGTGTACCAGCTGACGAGAACATACGGAATGGTACTACCATCTTGTCAAACCGGTTTTCGGACTTCGTTATTCATGTATTTCCAGTAGTGTCTGGAAATGTGTTAAGCAGTTAGCTTTGGTTTAGTCTGGGGTAAGAAAGTAGAGGAACACGAGGTGCACTTCAGCACACTCGGCGGCCTTCGAAAGTGAGCTAAGTGGAAGGTGCGTAGAACCCTCGAATGCCTTAAACAACACTCGAAATGGCTCCGGTTAAGAATGGCATAATAGAAGAGTCATCAAGAAAACAGCAAGCTTTCGGTGTGTGCAATTAGTTGCACGGTTGAAGAAAGTGGCGCTGAATTCGTATGAGGCTTCCTATAGCAGGGGTACACAGAATCGTGCGTATGAAACGGACAAGCAAATAAACATGGTTGGATCTGGGATCCTTAGAGAAGTCATACGATCACTAGTCATCCCAGTACTTTGGAGGAGCTAAATTCTTCAGTTCTTTGTATCGCTTCTGAAATAAGGTCTCTTTTTGAACCACTCGGATAGAGACCACTTGAGCGGAGTCTTAATATATAGTCCTCTATGTCACCAGCTTAACCACCGGTTGCATAATCGTCTTATATGATGTGTATGTTAGTGTAATTTGTGTGCAAGTTGTTTACAGTCTGGATAGAATGACAATTTTATACTACCTACGGCTATAAAGGATAATAACTTTTTCGATACGCGACCCTGAACAAGCATTCCAGACCCGATTTCGCTCTTGTGTGGATTTATTAGGTAGCTGTAGTTGGACTGAGCCGCCACAAGTCAAAGTCTTCGCCGACTCAACCGTTAATTTTGTGGGCCTTTTTATGACTGCAGAATGTTTGTTGGGTAACTTTTCACAGTATGGTTAGACCCACAGCACTTCACGTCTGTTAGCGTTCCACTAGTTACGTTCGCAGTGACATGAACTAGCGTGTACCCGCTATGTTGAGACTGGAGGTCACCATTCAAAGGACTGAATTTATAACCAGAGTCATAAAGTCTTGCATAATAACCGAAGTTCCCGCTTGTGGTCAGAGCTGGGCAACACAAACAAAGGGAGGCGACACTGTCTATTTAAGATAACAGCGTGTGCATCTTCGGAGTAATTGGGAATGTTCATATTCGAAAACATCAAAATGAATAAACCGTCCTATTAGATTTGTATGTGCAATAACAGTTGGACTCACAGTTCTGTAATTATGGTACAAAAACGATTGTACTCATAGGCCGCTATCATTTGAGCAATTTGTGGGTGTTTACCAACCGCGCGCAGTACGGCAACTTCCATTATTTCACCGTTGTGGCGCGTCAGTCGAACGATACGGAACTTCTTGGATGCATACAGCTGACCGGTTCTCCGACAAATGCAAGTTGAGACGTTCCCAAAATGACCCCTTTTTCATAAAAGCGAGAGGTTGGGAGAAGGATTGAGCTGTTACAAACATGAAGGCAGTATGCCAAACACGAGAGTTTTATCTATTGTTCTTAGACTGTTCACTGCAGATACCTGCTCATCTGTAACCAAATAAATGCCCTGTGGACGTAGTGAGTTTGGAGATGTCAGCTTGAACGGTCGTGCTTGCACCGTTATCAAGTTGAGTTAGCAGGACAGCAACTGTGGTTTTGCTCTTCAGGAGATCGAGAAACCTGAACACTACTCACATCACGTGTCCACACAGTGTGCATTTAGTAAACACCTCTTTTTTCAGTTGGATTGTAATCCGTGCGTTATCCAAACCCGTCGACTTCCGATATCACGCAGTTAAACATGGTTTTGATAAAAATACACGACTAAGGAATTTGACCTGATGTGCATGGTACAGTCTTATTGGAAAACGAGCCAGTTACACTGCCAAGTCACGTAATTCACGTAATTACACATCTGGTATATTACTCATCAACAATAGTGAAATTTAGATAGCTTTCGCTTAACATACATTTGGCACTTTTGCGTACTCACCTCTAGAGCATGGTTTCGTGAATGTTTTTGTCCCTCATCATAACAGTGGCAATTGCAGGGCAGATGTCTTCAGTTTGACAAGTGGTGCATACCTAATTCATTAGGAGGCAATTCAAGACTTGAGTGACTTGTGCTGGCCTCACGAATGTTCCCAACTGTTATCCATCTCACTGACAAATTCGTAAGGCGTTGAAGCCTAACTGGTATTATTAGACGTGCGCTTTTAGAGAGACGTGTCGGCAATCTGTCACATAGCAAACGCGACAATATTGCTTGGCACCTTCCGAAGATGGAATTATCACTAGGCGATTACAGCAAGTCTGTTTAAACTCTTCAGTCAACCAACATAGCCAAGCTCCTTGCGGTAAAACAAGACAAGTCACACATTGGCTTCATGATGAACTGATATGCTTCAAGCCGCACACATGCCAAAAATTGGCCAGGGAAGTGACTGTGTGAAGGCGTGTTTACAATGGAGAATTCCACCAGGACTAAATGGTTTATCGAGATAATTCCAATTATGTGCTGACGAAAGCAACACTCACCGTCCCAACTTTGCCACGGTGCAATAATGGTTCTGAGGGTCCACATTATGAAGTGTCCTGATTTTCAGCGGATACTCGATGACACATTCTTCGTCTGCAATAGGAAAAACAGACGAGAAATGGGTTGTACAAATCCACAGACGATGCCAACCTGCTTCAAGAAGTGAATGCATATCACCCCTAGAAATTTAGCCTGATGACACAGCTGATCAGAGAAACGACTAGTCAACTGAACGCTCAGCTAGGAAAAAACTTCGAGATAGACTTTCACAGGAAAAACACGTTACTGAGCATTTATTCCTTTTCGTCTAAACAAAATGTAATACCAACCAAAGGAAGCGGAGAAATGCAAAATTCAGGCATGGTTTTGACAGAAAACAAACGAGGAAGCAGAATTATCTCAGACTGTACCACCTACCCGAACCTGTACCATATGTACATGTGTCTAACCTTCCTGAATAGATCCGCCCGTTAACCCATATGTGTCGGGTAGGTCACGCTCAGACTATGAACGCATGGAAAGTGCGTTAAAATTATACATACACCGGTAACTTTTCTTAGACGAATGGGGGTGGAGTATGGCAGACGGATCGTCATTACGTCAGGTGGACTATTCGAGCAAAGGGTTTGGCAGCTGTTAAGCTGCAAGAAAAAGTCAACATTGACTGCCTTTCGTTTCACGGACAATTCCGACAGCCAGTGTTGTATGAGTTTGGTTGTGGAAAAACATTGCATCTTGCCCTCTACTGATGAGTTGGGTAAGGTTTGTGACGAGTATTCAAACGTGCAAACGACATGGTCGATTAGCGTGATGCACAGTTGAGTGAGGCCGACATTACTGCTCACAGTACAGATTGTGACAGAAGTTGACCTTGGTAATATGTGTGGAGTTTCAGGGTAAAGCCTACCAAAGACAGTCACATTGTTGTCGCAGTCCCAGTATCAGTTAACCTCGACCCAACTTCATCGGCTCTCTACTTGGAATCATGATCAAATGGGTCAGGTGGCGCGACGTAGCTATATCCCATCTTATCGAGATTCTTCAGAAACCACACTGATGGGCATCTGATAATTTCAAACAATTCACTGCCCAACTAAGTTGGTTTTAAATAAAATGAACAGAATGAATGCTGGGGTTTTGCGTCACTCAGATCACGTGTTGCTCTACATGTCTACGAATATTTTATTGCTGTTCAAGAGACACCGTAAAAAATAACTCATCATTCTGAGTCACATACACCCCCACATGAGTTACATTAACTCACAGCGTTCTACAAGCAATTTTGTGTGGATAGCCTTATCAGTTAGGTGAACTGCACTATGACGAATTAGACGTGTCATGGAACAAGTTCATTGGCAACAGCGTTTAGTTAACTTTCAAGTAAGCCGTCAGTTCCAGGTCTGGTGGTATCCATCAGTCTTACAATGCCAAGTGTTCTAACATCAATGCTGTTCCATTTCCATGATTTTAATGGAATGTCCTTCTTGGTGTTGTTAGTCGTAATTAGGGTAAGCATAATTGAATAGCTCTAGCAAGAGGGAAACTCGAGTCAGGTGTCTACTTATGAAAGCAACCTACTGAAACATCTCTGTGAACGTAAGATCTACTAGAAACTATGAATGGCACTCAGTTTAAACCAACCAGATCTCATACTAGTTGTCAGTAACAATTGAAATGTAACCATGGAGTTGAGCTAAACTAACTTCACATGTGCATCAACCGCAACGTTAGATTTTAAGGTAGGAAATCCTTACACATGTGATCGTGATCCAACACAGTGAAATGTAACTCAAACTGTTGAAAACAGTGCATGTTGTCTTGGCGAAATTCTGATGAATTAAGCCGTTTTCGGTGACATTTCATACGGTCATCAACACTGACTATATCTTGTTGGTAGTTTCCATCTACGGCTGACTGTTGTATGCAGCTAAACCCTTGTTGTTAAATTTAATCGATCAACGTTGCTGTACCCATATCTTACAAACGAACAACCGGGTTGCGGTATCAGTATGACAGTAGATGTGACTAAGCTTCTTGTTGACTTTCATAATACCGCCAAAGTACTCTAACAACGCTTCCCGGTTTTAAGTTTAAGACTACAATCCACAGAACTGTTAAGAAATCGGCACATCACCTAACATCTCCGCTTTAGAGAAACCGATATTAGCAACGTTGTAAGCCTAGTCATAAGCAGTCTTTTTTTGATGCGATTGGACGCCAGTTACTGGATTCTGTGTTCCATAGACAATCCCATATTAATGTGGCTATGAAAAAGTTGGACAAGAATGAAATGTGATTATGGGTGATCTCAAGGCAGCTCAACTATTTGGCCAGCATATCTTTATCCGAGCTAGTCCAACGGTTTACTTAGATTTACCCGGTCCAATGTATCTTTATATTCCAGATATTAACTAAATTCTGGTAGTCCGAACGTAAACGTCTGTAGTTATCACAGTCTCTGAAAGAGTGTCATCAGTCACCGGGAAACGGAAGTACATAAAATGGGATGAAATGATTTCAGTCGTGGGGAGGAAATAACACGAATGCCAATGACCACTCGATTTTCTCACTCGGATTAGGTAATGTATTCAGGTTCGTTTGTTTGTTCCTTGTTTTTGTCTATAGTCTTGAAAACTAAACCTCACTCTTAGCGTTCTGAGTGAACATTTTTTTCAAGTGGAGCATTCTGATAACACTATCAAATTACGTACTCTAAATTTTGTATTTAACTGACTGGAAAGGATCATCCGTTTTTAGTTAATCCTTAAACGTGTTCACATCTAACGGGGTCCATGAGAGAGGTAACGGAAGTTTTAAAAGTAGATGGTTCTGCTGACCACAAGCAAAACGATGGAAGCTTGCTTGCGTTTTATTAAGAGAAACACGAATGAGACAAAATGAAATAGTTTTCTGCGTTCTCGTTTATTTTGACTGTGTTTCAACGGATAATTGTCTGGGCCACCATTCTTACCTTTATGCACAGACCTTGATTTTAGTTCTCTGGTCTGCGCGGTACTGTTAAGATTCGAGGAAATTGAATCAGATGTCCACAGTTTTACGGACAGACACTGTGTTCTCTTGTTTCATGATATTGAGCTAAAGGGCTGTTGGAAGTTGATGATGCCTCAGCAACCTAATGCTGAAATTCCGTTAGATAACGACCAACAGGCTACCATTTTATTGTCCATGACAGATAATGACAACACGCCTTTCAGCTAGACTACAGATACACTTGGTAAGTTGTGTTGACCAAAGAAAGTTGTCGCACAACTTGCTATACATTTGATTTAAAACATATTCGGTTATATTATTGCTCAAATGTTAGGCACTTAAGTTTGTTTGAGTTTACCGAGAGTATCACAACAAACTTGGTACTATGAAATGCTTATCCGTTAGACATACTGTGTGTGCTTTCTGTGAATCAGCGTAAAAAGCCACTGACCTTCATCGACTTCTGTTGCCAAGAGAATGCTTGGTAAATTCTTTAACGAGTCCCGGAAGGATGTTCCTCCTTGTTTTTTTGACTCACTCAAATTGGAGATGGTATCGAGGTGAGTTGAAGTGGACGATGAGTTGTTAGGTTTACTCCGGTCCGAGTCAATGTGGTCCGTATTCTTAACGTTTACATCAGGTTTCTGTCCTTGCTTCTCCAGTTTTGAAGTTTGTTTCTCACCGGTGATCAAAAGATTGGCATCAAACGTTGGCCTACGTCTGATAGGAAGTTCCTGCTCAGTTTTGGTTTTATCAGGTCGGACAGAACAGGATTTTGGATCGGGCAATGATTTTGTGGCCGTTAACACAGAAATACATTGTGATGCCTCAGTTTCCTGGAAACCACTGAGTCTGTTTAAATCTGGTTCAGGGGAAACCGAGATACTGCTGGTGTCGGTTTTAGAATTATTCTGTCTGGAGGTGTCCTCAGTTTTCAAACACTCCGTTGTGGAAATTTTAGAGGAAATTTCGTTCAACTTCTGATTTTCACTTAGTACCACGAGAGAACATTTTTTTATCAGACCACTGTTCGCACAGTTTGCCTTGGGCTGATCAGACTCTTTCTTCGTCCATTCAGAACATATTTCTGATCCCGTTGCCTGCGGCGGTTCCAAACAAGATAATGAACTACCTGGCTGTTTGTTTCCAGTTTCAGCTATTATGTCTGTGGTGTCTTTCAAAACTAGGCCACTTTGCAGGAACAACTTTTCTTCTTGTGATTGCCTAACTTGTTCAACAACATTTTCAACCATGCGTTTGACAACCGATGCCCTCACATTATCGATCGTGTTGATTGGTTTAGTGATCTTCGAAGTTTGCGTGAATGCTGGGGCGCTGAGTCGTCTTGCCTGTGGTCGTTTAGTATTTGACGAAACGGAGTGTTTACTGAAAAGAGCAGCCACCTTGTTCATCCACTCCGGTCTGGATTTAACAGAGGTTTTTTTTGGCGGAACCTGTTTGACATAGTCAGCAGGTTGTGACTGGTAATAGCGTCCTCTTCGGTGGGTAGGTTTATCCAGTGATGTCTTTTCGTGAACTCCCAGCTGCTTTGTACTCGCTCTGATTGTGCTGAGACTAGCTGTTAAAAGATTAGAACAAAGTACGCTTAATATTGTTTGATTGGGTAGCGAATTTATTATCAGTTAGGTGTACGGTAGTATGAGGGCCGGGATAGAAAAATAAGTCGGGTTCAATTTTTAGCGACTAATTTATTGATGCAGACTTTGTGACGTGCAGCGAAGAGATACGCCACATGGCTGGCACAAAAGATAATTTCCTCGCTATACTTTGGGACGACAAAAAACGCTGCATGGCTCTGTTATGTTGATTGAAGTAACCATTTCATGGAAACATACGGTCTTCTGACGAAATAAACCGTACAAGGGAACTGGATGAGTTTTCGTGAGTCCAGTTTTTCCGCAAGGGCAAAAAATTAACGGACATAATACGTAGAGGACGAACACTGGCAGATGCTAGCATTTCGTGATGAATCGTCAGTAACACATAACCAGTAACAAGGAAGGCTTTCAATTTACTGTCTGTAGCACTTGAGAAGGGTATGAACGTAGAAATGAACAACAAAACAGGTCATCCGTGTCAACAATCATGGCAGACTAACCTGCTGACGCCAGATCCCACTGTGCATATCAATTCTCATGTAGATGCGGAGAAGGTTACATAGACAGAACCGATAGATCAGTTATCACAAGAGTGAATGAACATGTACTTAAAAGTCGGTTCACAAACAGGTCACACAACCGGACACTGCAGTCACAGAGACTCGTAAGCCTTCGGCTCTATTGATCGGATGACATCCTGTCAACTGGTCATAATGTGGACTCGACCTCAGCCTTCACCATCACAGTGCGCCATCACAACTCACGGTTCGTAAAATTCGTTGAAGCCCTTACGATTAATCGATTCAAACATGTGTTGCATGTACATGAGCAGTTATTCTTGAACCTTAGGCTGCCATTGTCTTAGTTGACATCAGTGTCATTCAGATCAAACCAGTTGATGGTTTGGTTTTGGTTTTCATCTCTCTGTTCTTAACTCTACCTGTTGTAGGTGACAAATTAGTTGTTTGGTACTGACGAGCTAATATGAAATGCTAGCACCCGCCCGTGTTCGTCTTTCAACGTCGTACTCACAAAATTCCAACGTCACCATTTTTACCCGTTACAAGTCGATCATATGGCTTTGTCGTGTAGAAGTGTCTGCACCAATGTGTTTACAAAAATCTCCTACTTGTGATCTGGATTATTCAGTGAATATCCTAATACGCACCTTGCCTCCGATTGTATCTCAGACAACTCATTTAAACTTTGCCGAAAAACCTTTTGCTCAAATGTTTTACGTCAAACAGTTTGGGGCGGTTTTGACGACGTCTACGCTTATGGAATCAGGGTGCATGGTTGGTTCGAAAAGCAAAACTGATTGTCTTTAAACCGCGACAAGTGTTTTGGATAAACATTTTGCACAAAATAACTTTTGGTTGTTTCGTTATGTTCAACTTTGTAACGTGAGCGAAAATGCATCTGCACCACACCTATTCCGACAACAACCAAGAGCTTCAGTTCACCTCCAGCTCCAAGAAAAAGACTGAAGCAATGTTTCTTGGTATTTTGTTAACCAAAAACTCAATGAATCAATTTGAAGCTGACATTCTGTATTGTAGTTAGTCACTCTAGCCAACTGAAGTCAGTACTGTTTATCAACCTTAAACTGCTGTGGACCTAATCGTTTAATACAATGCCCTCCATCCTCTCTTGTAGACTTGTCACAAATCACCCCACCCCACTAGTCATAACTAGTCTTGGTTAATACTACTTGGTACTAAACAGGTAGAGCGCAATATTACCATCTACCTCTGAGCGCAACTTTCATTTGTACGAACAGAATTCAGTGTTTTAAATTTTGTTCACTATCTATAGTTTTGGCTTAAATAATAAACTTCGTGGAGTTTCACTTCTGTTCTTCTGAGCGGATTGGGATCATCAATCAGCGTAGTTCGTTTGTCTGAAAAGATCGGGCTTACCTGTCGCGTTGTTAGTTGAAACCCCTCCGGACAACTCCCGCCAATTTTTTCGTATACTGTGACCAGTTATGGTCGTTGTCGTCATTTGGTGAAATTCTACCCCATGAGTACAGATTAAATATTTCTAAGATCCTGATCACTGACGGTAAAGTCATACCCCTTCCGATTCCACTGTCATCACTGTCTTTGTCTCTCTTCACTACTGCCATGGTGAACACGCCGATAGGTCCTCCTGCCTCATTCACGGTGTAGACATCTGGATAACTGGTATTTTACTTGCACTATTCAAACATTACTTTTTACGCATTCCTGTTTGTCTGGATCAGCAGACAGGTGGACGTGGTGCTGTAACCTACGCGATATAGCTTTCAAGCTTCAGTCCCTACCTTTAAAAAGCTAAAGGCGAGCGCCAGTCATCTGGGGGGTATGTCACACGTTCAACGCAATAAAACCAGATCAGTAAGGGATTACGATTTGATGTAAGATTTTTTTATTTCACAGCACAATCAATAAAGTATTGGAACTATGGAGCCAACTACTTCTTTCAGCAGCTGCGATAGGTAATTATCTTCTGTGGCTGTGCTCTATCTGATTTTTTCCTATTAGCCATTTTGAGCACAACATAATGAGGCATTCGTTGTTCAGATGCAAACCATCTGCAAAATTTTGGGCTGGATTAGAACCAGCAACAGAAACAGCATGCCGAAACGCAGCAAGCGCTTTACCGGCTGAACCAGAAAGCCATGCCTGGAGCTTTGCATTGATGAGAAATCTTACTTGAGCAGTAAGTTCGCCACAACATTCTGTGGACTGCATTTGAAACAGTTCATTGGGAAGGTAACTGCGTCCAACTTTGAAACTACTGAATTCCTAATGTGGCTTCGTATGTCAGCCGATATGGATCATGTCACGTTTGGGTATGCTGTTTCTGTCGCTGGTTCGAATCTCGCCGAAACTCATATTTTTCCAAATTAGGTCTCCTCTTAATTGTGAAATCTGTTATATTATAAGTGATACGTGCACTTTTTGTTTTCTGTAATTGGTGAGCGTTAGATTCGTCCGTCCTTCGTGCAGATTCATATTTTCAGACTTCTCCACCGGTTTATCGGTTGCGGTGAACACTATTCCTTTCAGTATACATGGATGGGAGCCGTCATACCGAATAGAACAGCAAAAAGCAACCGGTGTGTTGGTTGGTAGTAGTGTTCAATAGAGGTAACCAATTATTTCATAATGTAAGTCCACTGTGCACCGAAAACGGGAAACGCATCCTAGAATGATTTATTTGTAAAACGGAATGTACAGTAGACAGAACCCAATTAACACAATGCAGTAGCCGTCGTGGTGACGTTGAAAATTATGGGAGAAACAAGACGCAACTTGAAAGCCAAGTTCTCTGAGCTATCACTTTATTCGATACCGACACTCAGAAGTGAATGACCCTTAACGTTAATGTGTCTATCGACTAAAGGATCGGCTGATCACCTGAGGTAGGGTCCACGCTAAAGATGACGTAACTCCAGACATCTCTAGTATTTAAGACGGTATTTTTGGCCAACAATATTCAGCCTACGGAAATCAGTGCTTTGAAGTACCTTGTAACTCATTTTTCTGGTTTGCATTAGTAAGTACAACTTGAAAAAGTTAACTTCAGTCTGAAGCAAGGTCAGAATTGTAATTGTAATCTCTCTTGTTTCTTTGGCAAGCTGACTATTACAAGTGAGTAGTGTAGAGAATTTTTCACCTGTGAAGACATCAATTTGTGAAAAATTTTGGCTCTGGCCAGATTCAAACCAGCAACAGGAGCCGTAGTCCGTTACATCGCATGTGCCTAGGGCCTACAAGCTTTAAATCAGGACTTCACTATTCACTCCTTTATCCCCGAATATATGTTCCGTGTCTACCAAATCATCTAAGGGATAGTCTGTCTTGACAGGTTTATCTTAGACAGCCAACTGTAATATCCACTGACTCAGCTATTGCTCGTAGTATTTGTACCACTAGTTATCAAGATGCAAATTGGCTAACTATTTTTGGTATGTGAATGATGTGTTACATAAATCACAGAGTATTGTCTACAATAACGCTGCTTACCAAAATCACAACTTGCACATGACATAGTGGAGTCTACTGTATAGTCCAAATCGTGATATGTCCCATTATGTTTTCTACCTTTTGGTACACTTTACTATTTACTATACATTAAAAATGTCGGTCATACTTATATTCATAATTCCGTCGATTCCAATGTGCAGTTGTCTGTGAATTTTTGTTTCAGTCGAGCTAAGTGTTTGTTTTGCACAATCTAAGGAGATTGTCAACAGTGTTCCCGTGTTGTGTCCAGATATGCAGTTTCAGTTGAGAAATTCCGAAAAAAATCGCGAGCCTAAGTGAGGACCACCCAACTAACTGTTATCACAAGTATCGATATGTAAGCAAAGATCACTAGTGAACGTGATTGGACATTCAGTCGGGATAATATGGTTTTTCTGGACTCAAAGTTAATATGGATTTTGTCAATGCGAACACTTCGTGAGAAGTTGGGTTGCAATGAAAATTCGGGTCACTGTAAACAAGGTCACTGTGTACAGACTGCAAAACTGGAGTGAAACGTGAAGATTAACTGGAAAGTCTGTCTGGAAGCGAAAGCTTTGATCAAATACACAAAATTTCAAATCAGTAACATAGCTTTTTCATATTGTTATAACTCCATGTTTTATGTCCTTTGTATTAAGTTTTCAGTGAGTTCTGAACACTGGTTTTCCGTTATTCCATTCTCCATTTTGTAATGCGTGTAATTGTTGAGTCAATTGTAAATATTCAGTAAGAAGGATATCTCGCCCCTGATAACGGAAATTTTTCGGATAAGATAGTAGATTACACTAAAATCAGTGAAAGGCTGCACTTTTATGGAGATGAGAAGAACATGCAGTAGAAAGTTTTCAACAAAGGGTTTACTTCTGAATTTAAAAAAACTAATGGAAAAACTAGTTTATTCGGACAATTTTGCTACTGTCACAGAGGAATTTGAGTAAAATATCTTTACTTAACAAATTCGAGCCACTGCTACACTCTGCGTCGGAGCTATGTACCCTGTTTCGTGTACACGTGGATCAGAATAATTCAAAAACGGAAGCTTTGTGATCCTCCTCCGCCGCTGTAAAGTGTGTCAGTTGACTACATTGTAATCACATTTTGCACACAATACCGCCGGTGTTTGCTAAATCATTTTAAAGCACATTGTTGGACTCAAACGATCTCTATAACTCTGAAGGGGGTGGATTAACTTGACAGAATCTCTGTTGGTCTGATCACGGGTGTTATTAGTTCAGCCATAGCCTCATTATGAATAATATTTATCATGGAATTATCCATCATAGCTTGAGTTATATGATATAACCTACAATGAGTGTGGCTGGTATAACAGTTGTTCGGATCAAGTTGTGAACTTGAAAACCCAGAAGGCACAAATCTGATAAACAAGACGTCATGTTTGTAAAGTGAATTGCATACATCCCGTAAACAAGATTTGGCACAAGTGGACGAGGTATATCTTACTCGACTGGATGTCGAAACAACAGATGTGGGAGCTTATCATATGTGCTCAGTACTGTTGTCTCGCCAAATTGCTATTCAAGTCATCGAGCTGGAAAACTGTTGCTTGTGGGCATCGGTAGGGAACCTAAGGAATGCACACAATATGATTTCTATATCAACTGCTTGTAGAGACCCTATTTGCACGACCAGTACTATGCAGATATTCCCAGAAATAATTCAGTTCGCAGTGTAGAATAGTATATGGTTTGGTGGAGCCGTTTTGGGGTGCAACTGTACAAAAACCAAGCATACCGGACTGAACTTCTGCTTCATGATTGTTTATTTTCTCTTCCGGTGAAGACTACTCACAGGAAACTAAACCACTGATCACCCACTTTTGATATGATTGAAGTGCAAGACACCCATTCAGTTTAAAAGCAATGAAGGAGAGAAGTATCTCGATGTGGTGCTATTTAATCAATCCCTCCCCTCCACCGAGTGAATCGAAACGTGATTCCTTCCATTTCAAAGTCAATCCCGGTGACAGGTGATGTTTCTGACCGAGACAACTCGTTTAATGTGTTGTTAAACTTTTCAAGCACGAAAACAATTTATAGTCACTAAGTTATCCGTTTCTCTATGGTGGACGTATTATTGGCTTAGGCAGGCAACTAACTTTTCTTCTTCTGTGTTTGGTCACGAAAGTTTCTTCCATTTTTGATAGCCACACGTTTGGAGACTTCATTCTTTTTATGTACAGTATTGTCTGCAACTGTATAAACCAATAAACTTTGTATAACTTGCTCTGAGGTTACTGTAGCTAATCGAGCACAATTAATGAAGTAGGTGATTAGTGAATCAGTTATGCTCTACTGTTCTTCAGATGACTCTCTTGTCAACCTTTCCATTTTATGTTTTTATACATCAAAAACGCTTACTAGAAGAAACTTTCTCGAATGCATCAGTGACGTTATCTGTGGTGCCTACTCTTGATAGATCTGACTCACTACTGCTGGAATATGGTTTACCTATGTTCAACAAATAATCGGAGGATGTGTCTTGTCAATGAGTGTACAATTCGTGAATTGGAATCCCCCTCAGCAATTGATCGGACAACTCGCACAGGTTCGTAGTGCATTCAGCCCCAGGTAGCTACCATTCAACTAATTTGGAGATATTTCATGTCACCGTATGCATTTTTTCCTCCATAGTGGTAATTGTTCCATGGACGTCATGGGGCCCGATGTTATGTTATCGGTTTCGAAATAATCACAAACCACCATCACCTCAGTTCACACTTACTGACAGGTCAGCACATTGTCATCCGTCATATTGTTCTCCTGCAGTCTTCTTAGACTTAAAAACACCAGAAATTTTCAACATCTCTTTATGATTTTTGACCCCTTGTAGTGTCATCAAATGAACCTATTTAGTTATATCAAGGTTGAATCTTTTTCAAGAGTATGCAGGGAGTCTGTCTTTCGGACCCCAAACCTGTCCCAATCATTTTCCATTCTGTAATGCAGTCCACAGACATGCTCTTGTATGCCTGGACCCAAACGTACGTATCCCCGGTGATCTATCGTCTAACTGGAGTTGTGGTGAATCGGGAGCTTAGTTTTCTAGATTTTATCGAGCGACTGAAGGGATAGATTCAAGTGATTGAGTGTGACTCGGTTTGTGTGTCGTTCAGTCAATAATCTCGTAGTTTGGGCTTACTTTTACCCATTCTAACCGTTGTTTTTAAACTCAATTTTCTAGAATGTTGGAAATGTTTATGAAATTTTCAGTTCGAAGTGATAGTTTGGTGTTTGATTTTCTGCCGTTTGGCATTTAGATTGAACACATATCATTATCAAACGAAGTGATGTCATCCGTTCATAAATGTTCGAGTGTCGAGGTTAGTCGTTCAGTTAGTCGATACAGCGTTTACAACCTCGGTGCACAACTTGGCGGAAAATCCAACTTATAATATTAATGTTGTTGTGCACTTAATGGTACAGAAAGTTGTAGTTCTACTTTTCGTGACACACAGATTAGCTTCTTGAATTGCTTTTTGTCATCAATTGCTTTTCCCTCTTGATTGTTAGGTCTCGTTATACAGGCTATCTAGTTCTGTTATTGAAACAAATGTACAAATTTTCCTCCACACAAACTTTGAGACATCTGGCTTAATGTGAGATGTCTTGACCTTATTTTGTTCGGTTCTTCAAAAACACACACTAGAGCACGGGACTTTACATCAACGACCACACAATTGTGGTATCATTCACGCTGTCTGATTAGTTGATTTTTCTAATGCAACCAGACGGTAATACCGTGATAGTGAAGGTTCACACACCGAACGGTCACTTTACTAAACAGTTTGTACCAGTTTGAAAAATATTGATTCACTAACCGTCATGTTACTGCGGTCACAAAATCTTCTTACCTGGGTTAGGTTTTGTCACAAACTGTTCACTGACGCAATTCGGGTTTACCAGGCTTGGGTTTTCACTGTCGTGCTTCACACTGTGCTGCATATCCCGTTTCGGACTTTGCGAAGATGAATTCAGAATTTCCGGGGAAGGTGATTCAGCCGTCTGTTGAGCAACCAAAATCGGAGGAGACCAGATTATCAAGGCGTCAACTTGGACTGCTTTGCTGATACTTCTTCGGGTAGCAGGACTGCTGTAGGGCGTTAAATTCTTGGAGGATTCATCTGATTGCAGTGAACTCCTCAGCGAGTCTGTGATGAGTTTATCAACTGCCGACTGTCCATCGATTGCAGCAGTTTGATCCGCATCTCTGTTGTAAGCTGAAGCTGAGGGATTACAGCGTATTGAGCCGAGTGTGATTTCTCTCACCGGAGTGCTGGCACCGGAGCTGCTGTGACTCCTGTTGTCAGAAGCCGACTGTGTAGGATCGACTACCTTAGCCAGTTCCGCTATCATGTGAGAGTCTTTCGACGGTGGATCCTTGCCTTGTTCTACAGGCAACTGTTGATCGGAACTCGGTTGAGTTTGTCGATTGAAGAACGTGACCAAACTTTGAACCCACTGTGCCCTGGGCTGTGACATTGTCCTGGTTATTGGCTTTGCAGTGAGTGATGTCATTGATTTTCGACAAGCGTCGTTTGGCTGCATACCTTCTGTTCGCTCTAGTGTCACTGTGGTCATTTTCGTGCCGTCTATTAAGTGTAACACGAAAACTATGTGAAGTGTAGATTCACTTCAAAGTTTCTTTTCGTCAGAATTTAAGACTACGTAATTGGAAAATTGGCACCGTTTGCTGGGAAATCTATTTAAAATTAATAATCGGTGGAAATCTGAACAAAAACTCAAGTGTACTCAATGGTAAGATCAAGTGGAGTTCTGTAGTCTGACATGGTTAACGTGTTATTTGAGTAGATCTGCTCTAATCCAACAATTCAAACATTAGCTACATTACACAGTTCGTTGTATTATAAACCAGTTGAGCCAGAAACGACTCATTACCTAAACATTCTCCGAAAAGTTTTTATTTAGGATCCACTCACTCAGGACCATGTTACCTAACTCACTAGTCAAAGCCGACTCATTTGTGATGTTCCAAGCTCTGTTTGATTTGTAACTAATCAACGATCCTCGTGGCCACCTTCCTCATGCACCTCCGTAGGCCACACGATGTGTTCGTCTTTATGGGATCGTAGTTAATCTGCTGAGTCTATATACGTGTGTTTAGCAGCTATATTACTGGCTGTTTCATTAGGTCTAAACGTTTGGTGATGATTTTTTACAAATCGGGGTTCATAAGTTCATCTTTCTCCTACACATGGAATGTTTTATTCAATCACGAAATGTCAACACATTCTGTTCTTACGGCATGGCAGCTACAGTGATGCACAAACACTCGGTCTTTCTCTCTCAAGCAAGAAACTATGAAACCGTCAAATACGTTTTCCATGGGACGATGATTTCAGCTGCACAGGTGACTCGTGTAAGGCAAAACAATCTACTTCTAGTGGTGTTCATCAAGGGTGTTTGATTTCCCCCTTCTTGTTTAGTTTTTTTCATGAGCGACACTATGGAGGAGTCTAATGAGCTTGGTATTGGGCTTCGTCCTGGCGTTAGGTATTACCTCACTTAGCCCGTCTGCCAAAGGCAGGCAATCCTTGCTGAGCAAGGTAAGTGACTGGGCTGGTTTGTATGAAATGAGTTTAGAACCTTCAGATTGCTGCTTCCAGACTGAGGCATTCCCACCCTTACTTTCTTCATTGCAAGTAAACCGCTCGAGAATGTGGACACTCGCATACTTGGCTAGGACTATCTCGTCAGCCTGTAATATTGCTGACAAGCAAGAACAGCAAAGGCACAAGTTGTCTTTGCCAGTTTGCTTCATCTATGGCATCGAAAAGGCCCCCGGCTGTCACTGAAGGGAACGGTAGTTAATACTTGTGTACTTTCCGTTTTGCTCTATGGTTCGGAGATGTGACCTATTCACAACGAAGATGTCAGCCGACTTGTTGTGTTTGGCCATCATTCTCTCCGCCAGTTAACCCACATCAAGTAGACTGGTCGTGTGAGCAACAGGGCTATTCACCGGTGCGTATTCCGAGACGCTCGGGATGCACGATCAGTTGATCAACTAATCATGTTGCAAATCTTGCGATGGTTGGGTGGCGTACTCCGTATGATAGCTGGGCGTTTACCAGTTGGGTGAAACCGGGTGGTGGTCAAACAACAACGTGGCCATGAAATATGTGGGCTCTAACTGCTCCATTAAGCAAAGTGAGTAGGTGTCGCCTGCTCTTTTGGGGTCCTCGTGATCACTCAAATCAATGGTTAGAAACGCTATCCGGGATGGCAATGTGCAGTAGCTATTGGTGTATCTGCATCTATACCATTTACAGTCCATCCGTCTAATCCTCTTTTATTAATCTTTAACCGTCTTAGTAACGTTTCCTTCTAGAATATTCCACGCAACTGTTGAGGTGAGCGACGGCCCGAGCCACAGTGCCTTTTGGTCAGTCTCATGGCTGTTACGATGATGATGACGATGAGGAACCCAGTTTTTTTGGTAATAACTTTGTCATGATAATCTATATGCCTCGACCGTGAACATGGTTTGCTGCATTTAATTTCTTCTGTTTAGTTTACCTTGGAAATCCATTTTGTTGCATCATAAAGAAGTTTTAACTGATGCAATGAGGTGATAGTGTAATAACGGTGAAAACCACACTATACTACTTTTCAGTAATCAAGCAGAGTAATGTACTCAGATATCAAAATGACTATGAGCCAGAAGGAACAGTGCAATGCATACCGGCACCAAATGGTTTTTCTCATATACGAGATTGACGTTGGTGACCTTGACGTCCAGGGATTGGTGTTATGTGCAAATCAGTGTGTTTGTTTGAGGCGGTGTTGGAGCGCATACCCGGTATGTTGATTTTTTGAACAAACGTCCGCGTTCTTAGTTTACAACAGTTGTGATGAAATATAAGTCGTCTGCTTTGTTCGTCTTCAAATTCATGTTGATAACCCACGACTTTGTCTGTGTTATTCTGCTGATGTATGATCGGCAACTTTTGACTGTGTAAACTGAATACTGCCTGTACTTAATTACATGTTTATCGTTGAGACAGATATTTTGACTGGTCCCTTTGACTAGACTTCGTCGTTGCCCCGATTAGCGTCCAGCAGTGAAGCATTCTCTTGTTTCTGCCAGAAAGTGTACTGGCAGCGTGCATGCCAGTTGACCTCGTTAACCACTGCGCCCTTGGTCACAAATTTTCACAACACAGAATTGCCACATCAAAAGAGTAATTCTGAGTACTAGTCGGTTACAGTAGTGAACTAGTTGCCCATTGTCTGTGGTGAACGTTAGGTTAACAAACGCTAACTTGATTTTATCCTGTAGTAGGCCTAACGTTTCGTATGTCTTATTGGGTAATTAATGACTAATGGGGTTCTCTCATAAAGTGTTTGCTGAAGTGTTTTACAGAAATACCCAACGACTAGCAATGTTGAATTTGAGTGAACTTACCTGTTGTTATACCCTTCTCCAAAGCGTTCATGTTGCATTTCCCATTTAATGGTTTTTGAGATTCATTAAACTGTGACGAACTAGTGAAGGATGTAGGGGTTAATAAACTTCGGCGAATTATCGGGTTAGTATTGCAGCCTCCCTCTTCGTCCGTGAGTCCATCGTTTGGGTAAAGAAAGATCAGCGAGTCATGCATTGTCTTTTGTGAATTAATCCCGTTAAACTAAAATAGACAGAAAATGCCATTTCACTCATTAATTCAGCAAGACCACTTAGTCCTCGGTTTTGTCTTGAACGAATCTTTAAATGTGTTGGTATTCTTAAAAAAAGTATTCGCAAAAAATTTCAGATCACAGTTTCAAGTCCCACAAATACCATAAGACTACTCACAAGACTTCCGACTGTACTACACAAAATCAACGTTTGTGTAAAATAGAGAAATACTTCAGTTTTTTCACAAAAATTAAGTAAAAAAGATTTTGACATTGGGACATCTGTTCCGTCGCAAGTGCTATGTGAGTTCCGCAACTTCACCTCAGACTTCTGCCATAATTAGTATGTCCACCAGTGAACTACACCAATCAACCGCTCGCTGCTATGGTTAGTTGCCTTAACAACTCCAGAGTTCCTGTCCATATGCGACTGAACAGACCTCGTACATTTTTGTACGTAGAGTACACCCAAACTGAATACAAAGCGGAATTCCCGCTAGTACACCGTACCATTACAGTTTATCGACTTTTCGTGATGTTCTGTCTCTGTGCTCCACATGTCAGAAAATGGGCAAGTAATTGCAAATCAACCTGTGACTCAACAGGCTTTCTACTTGTTCCATAGCTGGCAATCGCTCACTTGGTTATCAGTTTCTCTTAGCAACGGTACCTTGGGAGAAAGTGTCAGATATGTGCCCTGTTTGTTACCAGGTTTATGACTAGGTGAGTGAAACGGCTAGATGACGGTAAGTGTTGCAACTGTACGCAAAAACTAACGCATAAAATCATGGGCAAAATATGCGTGCGCATAAAACCTAATGCTGATCTTGTGCTCACATCGTCTGTCACTGCCCCTATGACGATTCACCCGAGCTGAGAGGGGAACACTTTCGGGGTTAATTCACGGTATGCCACATTGTCTAATGCTGTAATTTGTATGGAAGGTAGTGGTAGGGGACAGTAGAAAACGGGCAGACAACGGCATTGCTAACTGTGATAACTTTTCAAAACAGTTTAAATCTTCCATAATTAAACAACGTGATATACGTAATCCTGTTGAAGTTCGGTAACCAACTTTTTGTAGCAGGCTGTCATATATGATATGTGGTATGTTCCACCATAGAACACAATGTGCGCTGGTTGTCAACCCAGTTGAAGTGGGCTACCAAATCGCCGTGATGTATATGGCTGCTTGTAGGGACCCTTGTTGTTCAGGCCAATATCGATGTCAGATTACCTCAGCCTGGTGGGTGTTTTCCACAAATGACGGAATATATCTTGTTGTGAAGGGCCAACTATACAACGGAATACACTGAATGTTTTTCATTTGTCGTCATCGTAATTGTCACCCTTCAGCTGTACCCACGAGCAGCATCATAATAAGACTGTCACCTTCATGATCGAAGACAAACCCCTAAATATTTTGAACCTGTGGACATGTGGGGTCAATAATTTAACAACTGTGTTGGGAGAAAAATTTAGTGGTTCGAATGACCTCAACAGAAATTGACAGGTCACTTTTCGGTAAGCCGAAATGTTATGGTAAACGCATCACCAAACCTCTAATGCGTTCGTCCGTACACGTGTCTTAGTCACCCTGTTAAGCCTGTCATGTATGCGCTTAGGTCAATTGCCCCTAAGACATGGTGTATCTAATATGTAACGTTTCTCGAGATCAGTACCTCTTTCACACACATTTCAAACTCTATTTTGAACTATCAAAACAGCTATACCTATCTGATTAGGGCTTAACCCAACGCCTGACAAGGACTGCCTGATACAGCGCCTGACATTGAACGAACACGGTACCCGACATGGTCAACGTTTCCAACTCTGACATCAACATTAGTGTCGGCGTCGTTGTTTGGCGTGGTCCTTGGCCACGAACACTACTACAACAACTGATTAGGTTTTCTCACACACTTCTAGACGAGACATCAAGAGGAATGACTGTCCACTGCTACAAGGCATACTGAACAATACCTCCCTTGAACCTGGCACACGAACTAAACACTACACACCAGGTCTGGTAAAACTTCACCCAAGAAAGGAATCACAAATCGAGGATAATTCTCATATCACTCCATCCGTCTGTTATACTCCGCAAGCTTCTACTGTCCCAACTGGTGATTCACATCAGTCAGAGTCGTTCACACTGCGTTATTCGGAGTTTGATAAGTCCTAACGTTTTATTGTGTAGCTTTATCATTGATTTGTGTACGGTATACTGATACTTGTGTCATATATACATAGGCGTTATTCACCTTCAGGTTCTGTGCAACGTCTACGCTAATAGTTGGTTTAAGTTGTAAAACGACATCGAGTTACTTTAGAATCGTACACGTACGAATTCATTGGAAGTGTGTTAATCAGTTTGTCATGATGTTCCGGTTGGCCGAACGGCGATGTCACTTTCGGATGACAACATTCGAACCCCTATAAAAACAGTTTCCGGTGAACAAACTAAGATCATTATTGAAAAGATTGAAGTGTCCAGCGATAGTTATTCGGCAAATATCTGTAATGTTGAGTCCTGTTTGATATGCTCAGGCAGACAGTGTGTCCGTAAATCAGGTCCGTTCATATGCTTTGCCGGACATGACACACCAATGCGCCCGCAACTTTGTGCTTGTCTACATGACATGTGACCTTCCCTATAGGACAAGTGAGCTTTGACCTGCTAAAGCCTGTGTTGACATCGAGCAGTTTATAGTCTCACCACACAGTCGTACTCACATGCTGTGGCTTACAGTTTCTACCAGACATCAAACTTCCTTGCTACAACATAATACTCCTGACTAACCTTACCTGTCTTCTACATTTACCACGTGATAACTGTATACACCAGTTTAGTCATTAATTGTCATAAGATTTGTGAATACAAAACGTCACTCTAGCCATAAGCTAGATGGCCTAAAGTAGCTACGCACGAACAACTCGTAGATGGTACTGGAAGTGATATTTTTTCCACGCTTGTCTTCTTTCACCTACATAGTCATGGAGATCATTTACGAATGCATCATGTGACAGTGAACCCGTGCGTCGTAGTGAGTCGCTGGTAGCTACGAGTAGGTAACCAATTCGGGTGAGTACACATTTTTTGAGAGGTGCTACCTAAAGACAGTAAGTTGTTGGGTTGTTGAAATGTAAACTTTCAGATATGAAACCGTGGATATCGCAATATTCTGATACTGCTTTAGGAAACAAATCAATGTAAATCCCTACTGAAACCATCGATCGAAACCGAGGGTTGCTAATATCAGCGGTTCCCACGAATAAACATCGTACGTTAGAGACGTCTCGATCACATCCGATGTCTTCTGTATCCATAGAATTTCAGGTACAACCACGATATATCAGCCTATTTGTAATATTGTGTACTGACCTGTCTACACAGTGTATAGTGATATGTTGTCTCATCCGTTTTTCGACCGAAACGATATCTACCTAAAGCTCATCAAGAGAACAGTAAGTAGCGCTCATCAAAACATTGACTGCTCGTGGCGGACCGGGATAGCCCAATGGGTTTCGATGAGTTTCACAATGAGCTGTTCCAGTGAGAAGTAAATGAGCTACATTGAAAAAATGTTAGTACCAATTTGAGTAGTATATCCCTTTGAAAACAAAGTAAAGTTACCATAACGTATGCCAACAGGGAGAGTAGTGAGTAACGCCATGTCATTTTTTCCACTCATGTGTGTAATTCAACATCCCGTCGTTAAATTAGAGAAGCTCATAACTTGTCGAGTTCTGGATGCGTGTTGTGCAGATTCTCTCTTATCCCACAGAACTGCTATGAGACCGCATTTTTTAGATTATGACTTCTTTCCGTTATCTTCAGGTTCGGTGACAAATAAGCTTGACTGTTGAACAGGCACTATACATACAAGATCTGTTTAGTCAACATAAAACTGATAACTAGCTGGGTTAAACTATTGGTGTGGTCAAACTATCCTGTGCTTCCTTGAACTTGGTTTCCCAAAATTGTGTGAGACAAGAAGCACAATAACCTGTGTGCTCTCAAAGTAGAATCTCCTTCGTCACAAACAACATGTGCCGAAATGGTGCGAATTTGCACAACATAATGTGGAAGACTGTCCAGTCACGGTTTGAATGTTGACTTGTCAATTTCTGTTGTAATAAGTTTTTGGATTTTACTCCTTACTAAGTGGTTCATCTCTAGTACCCCTTTAAAGTGTGTATCACTCGAAATTCACACGTAAAGGTTGGACGCAGAACGTCAGGTGCCCTAGTTAAATGACAGAAAACTAGTAACTTCCCATTAGTTCAGGTACTGTGACACTAACTGTATCATCAAATGGTATTTCGGTACGTTAAGCGTGATAACTCTTGGAACTTCGAACACATCTGGAAGATCCCATTACTATGAAAATTTTATGACATCACGACCTCGTGGATTGACAGTCCCATCAATTTAAATGACTCGAACAGTTCGGCGACTCGCAATATGTATCTCTCGATAGTCAAGTATATCACATGTTCCGTAGTTCAAATTATATTTCAACAGTTATCATCAATTAGTAACTGTCGATAGTTCATAAAAACTGGGCGTCAACATTTTTGCAAACTTTAAATTAAGAAAGAAAAAAACATATTGTACACGATATTTCACTGGTATGCTTACATTATACATCACAAAACGTGCTATTCATATTGGGTTTCTAAGTAAAAAAACAACGAAGATACTAACCTTGTATTTCATCGATCGCACACTACTACTTCCGGTCAAACTTTGTCTGAACAGAAGAAAAAATCAGACGGTAATTTACCGGCGACTTTTCATTTGATGGAACAGCACACTTTCGAAAGAACTATAACACGCTTGTATGCTTTCACTTATGATCATGCACATTATCACAGAGACAGAAGATTGAAATACATATCTAGTCGTTTTGTTGTCGATAAAAATATATCGAATATGAAACAATAGCGTTGTCTGAAATCCAGACGTGAATGCTATTCAAAAATGATTTTCAATGAAGGTTTAGACCTCAGCCGAACTACGTGATATGAGTGCAAGCTCGAGTGTTGGAATACAAATCACAGTTCAGAATAGTATCTGCAAAGCCGATAAACTGTAATCATTAGGCAGAGGGTAAATAAGATGCTTTCTTCAGCTGATTGTGAAACCTGCTTTCATGTGTGATTGATGTTTATCCAACAAATATGGGTAACTAATGAGCCTAATCCAACCAACCTTCCACTCACAAGACTTTTCAAACAAAGTTTGAGACATAGCAAGTGCAGTTATTGACATTTGAACGTTATTAACAATCTGAACGTTGCACTAATATCACACACAGTCACGTAGATGGATACAGATTAGTATTACCTCTGCTCATAAAAAAACCTGACTATAAAATACTGAATGTCTGGCTTTAAGTTTCAATCTCACTTAGGAGCGAGATATGAAGGCGTGCCAATGTTTACTACTCCAGATCCTACGTCTGTGAATCATCTGAATCAACCGACTCACGAACCGACCATCTTTACACTCCACAAGCATGTGAGTATGGTACTTCTAACCTACGTCACGAGCATCAACATAACAATTGCAAAGACAATGGTACTTATGGAAAAAGCTGTTTCTGCATGTGCGAAGGGGTTCGCTCATCACTAGCAGGTTGTCTGGATATGTATTGTGCGATTGTTTATATTGGTAGTGTTGGAAAGAATAAACGGGTAGGATGGTACCGGTATAAAACGCAGGTGTTTAAGTTAAATTCATTTCGCTTTAGATTAGCTACGCTTGTTGAGTATACATTAACTCGGGTTGATTGAGGTGATATGATACTGCGTACTGTTCCATTGTTTACTGGATCCTATTTACTCACTCTGCTTCGTAGAATCCCGTCATACTCAATGAACTAACTGAAAAGGATAGAAACGTTCGCTTCTCTGTCGGATTAAGTAGTGCGATCAGACCACTGGTTTGAGTAAGGGTATGTCCACTGTTGAATAAGTCATATCTAGTCAAAAAAGTCTGTAGCTAACTAACTAAGTCGAGGAGTTAATGATGATCGAGATTGCCAGCCTAAAAAACGTACAGTGAGAATCACCCAAAATGTCAACCAGTTAAAATAACTGCCGGCTGCTTTCCACGTAGGATCATTACAAGTAACTTCAACCGGCTATGTCTTGTTGTTTCTCCTATCATGTACGCTTACTTTCGTTGTCATTCCGCTTCACAAGTCATCCCAATAAACTCTGTTATACAATTCACAATTTCCTTCATCATACCGATGCGCCTACCTGTGTATGCGTGGGCTAGCTAGTTTGTCACCCTCGCCAGACCTCATCATACTATCAGCTGTTTTACGTGTTCATATGATGGTCAAACCGGATAGTTATACCGGTCGGATAAGCAGACTGAATTTCTATTCTCATTACTTAAACCAACTGTGATAAAGCTATAAGCCCTTCTAGTTGTCATAAGCTGCCACCCGCAGTCAAAGACCGGAAAGTTCCGAAAGATTTCGTCATAGCTTTATAGTCTTTTGAACACGATCAAAAATGGTTAGGTTCAATGTAACTAGCTGAAGGTATACCTTTCAGTTCTTTGACTGGGTGGGCTGACCTCTCCAGCAGACTGACTAACCCGTTTTTTTTACAGCAAACTCACTTCCTCCTCATTTCAAAAGTAGTTCACCCTATGTTGATTTCTGTTCGAATAGATCTAATTCATAACTGTATTGGTCCTATCCGCACTGTAAGGATCGTTGTCAGAAGTATCCGTGTACTGCTGACGCTCCTGCTGTTGTACATGTGACCTATATTTCGTTGCTTTTAAATTTCCGACGCGTTATGCTTTGACAAAATTGCGACATTGTGGTAATTATTAACATTCTACTGAACCTTACTATACAAACCTGCAGACCTCAGTAGGTGCCTAACGAGATGAAGTGTAATGTGTTCAGAAGGTTCATCGCACAAAAAAAATGTTTCAACACTTTACGAAAAAGTTGTTTCGTGGTATTAATACGCCTAACTATATAAGTGGTTAACGCCATCTGGAGTAGCATCCCAGTCAGAGACGAACTTTTTGTGGTAAACTTAACTACCGACTACTTACAACTGTATTCTAGCGTATTGTCCTGTCCAAAATGGAGAGAACAAGCTGATGTGCGTTAGAGTACAAGGTTTCTGTCATTTTTGAACCAGATATCATGCAAAAGATTATAAACAAAGGACGTACTAACCTTCGTTGGATGGCTGTGATGTTTGCTGAATTACCGCGTACAAAATAACTATTCTGAGCATCAGTCCTAACATCAAGCAACGGTGTAGTATGTGGTGAAGAAGTCGGAGTTTGTTCCAAACTGTTCGACGATTGTTCCGATTGGAGTTTTTCAAACGATTCCACTAGTTCTTTGACGGTATGTCGCTGCGGACTGTTCTGGCTTCCAAGAGAACGTCTTTGTCGCATGGGTAATGAGCGGACTAAGTAATTTGACATCAGACGTCTGTCCAGAGAATTATTCCCGATTACTGAGCATGGTCTCGTCGACATTCGATTTACACGAGCGTCTGTAACCACAATTGGAAACTTACATTTTTGGTGGAAGGTCTTCAATGTCCTGGAACGAAGAGTGATTTCAGGAAGGTCTGCAGAGTAGGTTGATTTTATCAGAAGGTCTGAACTGGAACCAGTGTCCTGGACAGAGTACTTTTTGGGTTTCGCCAAAGTTCTTGCAACCAACAAATTGCTAGAAGCCCCGATGGTATTTTGTGGACTCGGTTGATCACATTCTGGCAGTGCCTTAACGTCTTCCAGTTCTATATCTTCTTCAGATAGGACTATCTTATTTGAGGACTTTCGCCCATTAACTTGATGTAAACTGACCCCCTCGATGATATCGTCCATGAGTATAAATCCCGAGCTACCACAGTCGGTCATATTCAGCTTTCTTCGTTTTCTTCTTCTCCTACTCCGACGTGTATCATTTACCGCCGGTATCGGGCTGCGTGCGTTCGTCCGAGTGGGCTCACGTGAATAGTCAGGTGATTGCGCATCGCTTGACTCTGAGGGCACTTCGGTAGTTGCTGGTTCAATAATGACCTTGGTGGAAGTTTCACATCGACCTTCTGGATTGGCAGCTTGACATTTGTACGTCCCCGCATCCGAAAGCTGTGGATAATTGATGCGTAGCTGCGTGGATGTTCGCTGGCTAAAGATCTGAGTTAGATAATGAATAGACGAACGAGATGAGTTTGTCCCTTCGAATCAGATTAAATGGCGCAACGCTGAAACAACCGTGAAGTGTATTGTCCAAAAAGATGAACGAGTACCTAAATAAAACGTTTGTCAAAATGTTCAGCTTCATGTTAAAGATGAGTAGTAGTCGGTTCTGACATTTGGTATTCCGTTCCTTACAGTCAACCATTTCACGCTTCTGTTTTGTCTGGAGTGACGCTCAGTCTGATGCGCGGTTAAGCCGCTTTGTGACTCAACGTGACAATTCGTTATGAACTTGCACAACAGTTTGTCAGACAAAACACATCTGAAGTGAACTGACACTCATGCGCTGTTATGGTCATAAGGGGTAAACCAAATAGTCGTTCTGAACATCACATATTAACATGTATCATAGCAAATTAGACAGAAAATACCGAGGTTGCCGTTGTGCCACGGGCGGTTAGATCCGGACACGGAGTGGCCAAAATCTCAAGAAGTAACTGCCAGTATTAACAATTTGTTAGAATAAATTCTTTTCGCAATAGCCTTTCCATAAGTACGTTCAGCCACATGACCTAGACTGCTGGGTAAGGATTGCCACCACGTGTTTTCGAGTTCAGACCTAACATGACAACGCACAACTCCCGCTTATGGCTCGTAGTACTCGTATACACACGATGGCTGAATATTCACTTACTCTGAGTAAGTCAGTCAGTTGCTACTGCTTAATTCTTGAATTTGGTCGACCATATAGCATCTACTGAACATCTCTCATCTCTCTCCTTCACACCGCACTGGACACAGCAGAACTCCATCAGGTTCCCCTGATTGACTCAATATGATGATATTTTGGAACCTGAGGATGAAACACAACTTCGAGACTAATTTACCTGTCTGAAGATTCGCATGAAACTTCTCGCAGTCATGGTAACGCAACTCTTATATGAACCGTTAACTAGTGGAGTTGAAGAGGTCAGTTTGTCTTTTGTAATCACATCTTCCATGGGTTGAACTATATAGGCTTGCTGTAACACAATCACTATCAATGAGCTGTGTCCAGATAAACCGGGTGTTTAAGAATAACAATGTCCCAACTGATCGATAGAGCTCCGTAAGAGAGTTCAAGTCATTTTTACAAGAAAAATGTATAATGGGTTTACTGTTTATATTCACCCAGCCGTAGAGTGTGCTCGAGATATGGTACTCAGTACGTAAAGAAATGACAGCAATGACTATCTCGTGTGAAAACCTACCAACCTAAGAATGAACGGTGATCATCAAAGGTCGGCACCCTGATTACCGCTAACAGATGAGTGTGCACGCGAAAAATTCAGTGAATACTCGTAAGATTCATGTCTGTTACCACGATATATCCGGGCCTGCTGGTTGGTGTTAAGTAATCATGATCACTTGTGTTGTTCGAGAGTATACTGTGTGTTTCAGATCTGTCCAGAAGCTATCCCATCCAGTTTTATCAAGAAGTGTATATATTCTGGAGTCCACAAGGTTTTACTAGGAAAGTAACAGCTTGTGCAATTACTTTCGAAAGTTAGACTGCTTTCTTTTCGGGCTAGACTACTGGTAGGACTGGTGAGCAGTGTGCGACCTGATATCTTATATGGGATATTACCGCCGCGGTTTTTACGGGATAAAGACAGTGTGACCGTTTCCTTTGAAAACCCATGGGCAAACTGTAGAAAATGACATAGCTGCCAGGTCTGATGCTACTCAGACATAATCACTGAGACAAAAGCTACGTGTATAAGAGTGGTGGGGTTGATGGTGGTTTATTGTTGTTAGTACGTGCCCTTTTCTTTAGTATAGCATTCATTGTTGCATGCAGCTCATGTGACAGAGCATTTCGTTATTGATTGGATGATCGACCTTCAAGTATTATTGTTCGACTTAACACCAGACTCTCCTACAGTGATTCCAAAGGATCTTACTCGATACTGAAACGTGTGTAACGAAAATACACGATGCAGGTAAAGCACTATCCTGATTGTGTCATCTTCAGTCATTTTGTCTGATAACAAGGCAGGGTTGGTCGTGCAAATTCAATGGACGCTATATTCTCAAAAAGTTATGGACTCACACCACCCACTCCTCTACACGATGTGGTTGATCCCGTGTTATCCACGTCCACATGCCAGAATGCTACACCGTTGAATCGAAAATAGGTAGGAGTTTCCAGCTAAGATTATTTCCGTGTTATACCAATCAATCCTTCATTGTTAACGAGTATTGTGATAGATTTGATAGTTAACTATGAGGCCGACTGGAGGGTCTATCTGAATGTGAATGCTGCGATCAAATGTGAGCGCTGTTCAAGTTAAAATTAACTTAATCCCTGAATACTGATCATTAAGTAAATAAGACCAAACAGTGAAAAATATGTGTTCCTCTCAATTCCACATAACATCGTTGGCTAGGTGTGAAGGAGAACACTGTTTTTGAGGGCGACGCCACAATGCGAATTCATCGGATCAAATGGCTGATAAGTGGCTCATTGATCTGTCAGCCGTATCAACAGCATACAGTTCGGAAAGTGTCCATCCTATCTTCGTGTATCACGAACTAATCCAACTCACCTCAACCCGTTTTCTTGGTAGAATCTCCTGTCCGTCTTTCATCCAAAGAAAAACCACATCGTTTGCTGACGTTTGCACATAACAGTACAGTACAAGGGCATCTGGGTCATTTTCAGAAAAATCGTCCACATCCACTTGCTTTGAAGCACAGAACGTATACTCTGCCTCCAGTGGTCCTTCAAATTCAGGCGCCTTGTATATTTCTCTGTGCACCTTAGACAAATCAATTGCTTTCACACTTACAGCACATTCGGGAGATGTAGGGACACTGACAGGTGGCTGATCAGACGCAGAATGATTGACAGAATTTTTGGCTGGTACGGCCAAACCATTGTCATTAGGAAAGTATCTTGCATTTCCAACAGCTTTACTGGTGGTGGAAGGAGATGTGGAGTTGTTATCTTGCTTGACCATATGACTCCACCAGTTCTTGAATTTTTGGCCAATAGATAAATCCATGCTCCGAGTGGCACTCATTGTGAGGAGTGATGCCAGTGGCGTTCAGTTTGCTGTTCGATCAAATTACTGACAGAAAAAGATGAGAGATTGTGAGATAATTCGAATAACCAGTAATATAAAATGAACATGTTTCATCTGAACATTTATGGGCAATCTACATATTCAAGGCGTGTTGTAACGAACTAGCACATTACGCGTATATATATATATAAGTTATCAAAGCGGTAATCACTTAGTTAAGCAACTTACTGTTTTGGGTTGTGAATAACATTCGGATCAAGGCAACACAATCGATCTAGAAGAAACTGGAGTTTTGTAATCGACCGGCAGCTAAGAAACGTATGTCTGTGGGTACGAGTTGAGTTGAGTTGAAACTTTATCTGTAGTTGAAGCGTTTACAATGGACTTAATTTGAACGGCCAAGCACTGTAACCTGGTGATCGCAGACAATATTGTCCGTACTAGTACAACCGAGTCCGAAGCTTGGGACAAAAACTTATTTGCTAACAGCTAGCAATTGCCCCCATTTCAATCACCGTAATACACATAAGGCTAATTTGTCAAATGTATCACTATGTTTGGCTAGCTTCTAAGGGAATTCTAAAAAGATAGTCAATAATGTGATACTGAAATTTTTGCCACGGCTGGAATTTGAACTCCGATTACGCTTTGATGAGGCAACCGTGTTGACCACTCTGCCATTGACCTCATATTAGGCACGATCGAATTATCAAATCTGAACGCTTTCGCTTGTGAGCAATGATCAGGTTGCCCGATCGTCTCGTGAGGAGACAAAGTAACTGTCCTGTCAACTCCAATCGATAACCTCGCGATTAGGACTTCCGAGACAGGTCGAGATCACTGGACTCATCAAACCTGCTAGCCGATATTTCAGATTAGTGATCACACGGTTACCTCTTGATTGGGATTGCCGGAGTTCAAATCCTGGTCGTGGCAAGGATATGCACTACTGACGAGCTCTAATGAGAGCGAAACTCGAGTCTAGTGCTTCTATTCGAAAGAGGCTGGCTGCAATGTGGTTTATCTGAATGCGAAAGCTGCGGTCAAATGTGGTTGGTGTTCAACTTGAGAATAAACTAAATCCCATCAGTGATGTTATTGAAATGTTTGAAAATCGACCAGCACGTGCTTTATCACATTGGTCTGATCATTTTAGACTGTCCCCATTATTTTCGTAGAATTTCTCTACATGTAGCTTGTGTATGGTAGACGTGCATGAATGTGTTTATCAACTGGCTTGGGTCACTTGATTCGAAAATGATCACTTCTTCACAAGTCGTCTGTATAGCATGTATTGAAGTTTATTTCCCGAAAAATGTCCTGAGAGCTCGCTCACTTCTGGCTGCAGTGCAAATGTGATGAGTGGGCCTACATTTCATTCACTTCTTATTCGCTGCCATTGTTTTCTCCACATCTGCCATGCTGGACACGAATATGCCTTTCCTATCAATGCTCATTCTGAAGCCGCCAAGTGAATGTCTGGTTTCTCTTCATTGACCTCCCACCAGACGTATCTTTTCATGTCAAACTACTCTAATCCGTGAACCTCCTTCTTTGAGCGTCATCGCTGCGGCTCACCTATCCCAATTTCTCTCAACTTCCTCACCTTAATCCTCGTTCTCTTTTGCACTACCCTTGCAGATGTACTTGTATCAATGTTCCCTATCTTCAGTACGGCTTCCCACTGTTTTTTCTCATCCCACAACAAACGAAACACGGTGAGATATATAATTTTCAAAACACGGTTCACGTGCTGAACTCGACCGAGCAATACTTATCTGATAATTGTAATGAACAATGATCACAATTTGCATCACACTTTCCACTCGGTTCGGTTATCCGCAGCGCTTCGTGAACATAATTCATCTTGTTCAGTCTGACCAAGTCAAGCAGAGTGAGCAGACGGAGTGTTCATATCTACTCTGGGAGTAGAACTTTCAAACGCGTTTCATCGCTGTTTTGCTGAAACTTTTCAGGGATACGGTTCTCTCAACACATGTGTACGTAAATGGCTAATGATGCGCACAACAAAACCCACTGAACGCCCCTGGTAGGAAATTGAATAATGGCATCACAAGACCGGTTTTGCAAGATGGTAGTGCTATTTCGCATGTTCTCACCAGCTGCTACACATAGCAGACGTGATCATTAAAAACATTTAAACGAATTATGCTTATACCTCAAATAATCTCATACATGGAAGTATAAACACTGTTGGAAGGACGCTTCATTGACCAGTTAACGGCAAAGTCAGTTTCAACTAGAGGATCACATATTCCTCAGCTGTACAGTCTACCCAATTCACTACAACACAAAGTGACAGCCTGTGAAGTAATCAGCGGTTCGGAGGGTAGCAACAAATATGATCATTTTGGAGAGATCTTTATTTACGAAAGTTCCCCTGATGCAAACGGCTGATACAAGTTGTCACTGTATAAACCCACATCAGTGTATTTTGGAGTTAGAACGTTTTCTGCTAATATGCAAAACGAAAGTAAAGTTCTACTTCCGGGGAACTGGCTATACTCAAATTGAAAATGTTTCCATGAACAGTCCATTCTGTTCCTTACCAGCTGAATTTTTTTACTTACATGGAGTAGAACGCAGATGATGTCATCAGTCGTTAGGTTAACGATATCTTGATATCCACCGACACCAAAACATAGCAACGCGTGCACTCTACTCCATGAACAGACTGAATTCCAAAATCAACTTCACCATTGGGTATGTGAATGATGAAACCCTGGCACTTTTGAACATTTTCATGAAGTGCCAGGACAACGGTTCCGTAATGCGTTCCATCCACCGGAAAAGCTTTGACTGGGCAGTACCTGAACTTTCACAGTTTTGTGCCAATCCAGTGCAAGCGGGACCTAGTGAGAGTTTTGTTCTCTCACACAAGACGAAACTGTTCGATAGAAACACTGACCAAAGAGATGACACTGTCAAGAACCACGCTAGAAGAAACTGACCACCCATTGATGTGTTTGGAGAAAGTCAGCACACGAAAACCAGCTACATCTATACAACCAACAGCTACCAAACTGAATGTCTACCTCCGTCTGATTTACAATGATGACAACGCTGCTACTCTGTTGAAAACTCGTTTCACACAGCCATAGGGCGTACGTTCTGCGAAGTCCAACTGGTCATACTGTACACCAGCACCCGAATTCCGAAATTATCGCTAAAAATATCCTTACCGCCCGATGCCAAATCCTGCATCATTTGTGAATTATTTTTTGAGCGTCGGGATAACTTCATAGGCAGAACGGAGTGGCAGTTGCGTGATCGGTTCAACGGACAAGTTCCATTTTGGGTTCACAAAAAGCTGATGGATACCACAATGTCGAATTCAGTTCACAATGTGATAATTCAGAAGGAACCGGCATCATCGATCGCTGGACACCTGTTGACGTGTCAACCCTAAATGAACCTCGAGAAGTCGTTCCGGATATGTTACTCAACAAGGCCTCTCCGGCTCACGGACGTAATAGCAATTAGCAAGTGGAAGCCACCCTTTTGTTTACAAAAAGGCTTGTTGGTCAGTATCAGATTGCCATGGTAACTGTTGTGCTTTGGTGTGCTTTTGAGCGTGCACATGTTTGCGTAATTGCTGCTGCCGCAACAGGCCATCGAATCTTCACTTGCTGTCTCCCCCGACTTGTAGAAGCGCTGAGGGGGATCGGACAACTGCTTAACGGAAAACTGCGGGCGAGGATGGTTTGCCAGATGAAATGCTGTAGAATGACGGACCGGCGCCGGAACGTACTCTGCTCCAACTGGTTCACTCCATCGGGAAACAGGAAAAAACACCGCAAGATTTCAAAGATGCCCTGACAATACGTTTGTTTAACGGTAAGGGTAGCAGGCATTGACAGTTATAAGGATATCAGCCTACAGACAAGGTGCCTGTAAGAATCTTCCTGAATCGATTGCATCTGGAAGTTTCGGAGGTCACTGTTCTCGTGGAGTAGTGTAGATTCCGGGTGGGTCGACGTACGATCGACCTGGTAATTATAGACCGAAAGCTTCAGAGGTAGTGACGAAAACCCAGCCAACCACTTCACCAAGGTGCTTGATTCTGTGAGCCGCGAGGCGTTATGGAGGACGCTTGGTAAGTTTGGATGTCCAGGTAATTTCGTCGGTTTGATTCGAATTTTGCAAGTGGATTTGAAGCCGACGGCAGAGTCGTGTGGATCGACCTCTGTTGATTTTGACATTTCCACTGGTGTGAAGCAGGGGCTGTGTCCTAGCTTTGGCCGTATTTAGTTTATGTTTGACTGTTATGTTGACAGTTGCGTTTCAAGACACTGGAGAAGACAGCGTTGAGGTCGAGTACCGAACGGATGGCGCTGACTGAATATTTGACGTTTTGGCGCCCAAAATTGGCTACATACCTCAACGATGCGCGTGCTTCTGTCGGCGGCTGACAGCGTATTGCTTGCACAGAGCAACCACGAACTACAGAGACTGGCGAAGGCGTTCGCAACCGCGGCGTCTAAATTTGGTTTGGATATCAACACGCGTAGTACGGTTTCTTTACTTCAGCCTTCTCCGGGCAGAGGTGCTGTTCATGCACCTTTGCCTGAAATTCTCATCGATGGGGATGTTTTCGACAGCTGCGTGAACTTCTGCTACTTAGGTACTAATCGGTTGACAGATCCGTGCGTAGACCGCGAGTTGCCAGTTCGTGTGTCAAACGCTAATTTTGCTTTCGGACGTCTTAAAAGACGTTTCTGGAAGAACCCCAGTCTGAAATTGGCCACTATGCTGTATGTGTACCACTCAGTGGTACTGTACGGCGGTGAAACTTGGAAATTAGGTCAGAGGAACGTGCGCTAGCTGAGCCGTTCCCATTTGTAGTGTCTAAGACGTATGTTGGGTATTTGGTAGTCGAACATGGTACCGAATACCGAGGTACTGGGGTGAACGGACATGGACGGAGCGGAAGCCATGCTGACGCTGAATGAGCTCCGTTGGCTAGGTCGCGTCCGCCGAATAGACAATGATCATACTCCGAAACATTTGTTGTACGGATAACTGGAATCAGGTAAGCGAAATCCTGGTGATCTGAAGCCGAGATACCGGGTTGCTATCCAGGTAGGTCTTTCGCATCTTAATATCGCTTTCAGACGTGGGGAAGAATTGGGGGTAGAATCGGACAGTCTGGAGAAATAAGACTTGCACGGGCGTCCGGAATTTCATTGAGCAGCAGTTTTGGGGCAGTGAACGGTAGCACGCGGTTCGGAATGGAACCTTCAGTGCCATAGGTCGTGGTGACGTGGCTATATATATGTTGTGGTGTGTGCAGCCGCGAATGCGCTGGGATCATCAACATACTTATGGTACAGTGTTGGTCAGGGGACAACCAGCATGTTAGGGCCAAGTACGTTATATCTTTTATCATCATTCCTTTCCAACGATTGCCATCGTTTGGAATTCACCCGCTACCATTTCCAGAAGTTCGGATTTCTGTGGTCTCCTAGCTTTCCTTTCTTTTAATATTGTTGGTGTACTGTGTGATGAATATTTTGTCTGTTTCCTTCCAGTTCAATCTAGAACTTTACTATTACTCCATATTCTGTCCAGAATGCTATAACATGTACTCGTTTATTATATCATTTCTGCTTAGATCTTACCAGTAACATCTCCATCTGTATCTTTCTCGAGAGATAGCGGTTTTCAATTTCGAGCTAACCTATCAGTTGACTAATCCGTCTTGGCTGTCTGGACACAAAGACCTAACTCATACATCTCCTGGTTTTGCTGCTTCGAGTTTACACTGGATACGTAGTGTGGTAGTGCAACCACAGGTGGTGAACCGCAAGCCACTTGTGGTGGTGGTTATGTGCAGGAGTCCCTTGGCTTCGATCATTATGACAGGTTAATTTGTATCGGATTCCGCCACAATTAGCTTCTGATTTCGTTCTTTTGCTTCACAGTGTTTACCGAATTATGCTGTATGACCTCACAGACTTCAGTATGTTCCTAGTTCGATGCAGAGTAATATGGAAAATTGTTTCCGATTTTTCCATTCAAATTTTTGTGGGAAAAAGTTGTTTTGCTATTCCAACCGATAACTCCGTGACGTACTACTGGATGGACCTGCAAACCACTTATCAAAAACGTCTGCGATTTTTCCTCTGAGTGACTTGCCGGTAGATGCAGGGAAATTTTTTAATGCTGTACTTGATCCAATGACACTTTGCTAAACGTGTGTGTTGTCAACGTATTATCTTTAATTTTGCAGTATTACCCGGAAAAAATTAGGTGATTTCGTAATTATGTCGTATAGTGTGAGTGTTTTCAGTTATTTGCACGAGACTAGCAAAGTTATGTGAAGCAAATTCACACCGTGGGTAGTGTTTTGTGAAAACCCAAATCAAATTAACCGCAATCACTCAATGTTTTCGGTGTTTATGCTGGGCTGGACTGTTCACTGAAACGTAGTTAAATGGATACGCCCTTTAACGAGCAACAAAAACAGTCCCGCAATCGCTGTTCCATTATCTTGAGAAATGATCATAGAATTTGAGTGCTCATTGGTTAGAATGCACTTTATGTGAGTCGTCTTCCAGCGACCGAACCGAACTTGACAGACACCCGTTATTTAACGCATTTATTTTAGACTACTTAAAAGTAACCAGTAAAACGTTTAATCCTTGAATAAGGTGTTAGGTCGCTTCACATGCCTCATGCCAACGAACACGTCCCTGTTTCGTGGAAGCTGTTTCTCTGTAGTAATATGGCCTGACTAACGGTAAAATGGAGGAAGGGGGTTAGAGGTTTCAAAAATACCTGTGACACAGCTTTACTCTGAGGTGTTGTGCAAGAATACCATTATACCAACTTCACTTTTTATCTCTGTCGTTAGGGTCCCCACATAACCGAGACTATTTGGTAGGAACCAACTGTTGTGAACTGATTAAAACGGACGGCGAAAATTGAGCATTTTATTGTCATTCAAAACCAACTATACAAAAGAGCCAGTTCGCCACAGTTTGTTTCGCAAGCAGTGTTGAATGTGGTCGTCTGTCAAATGTAAACGATCGAAAAGTCGACACATTTTAAGCGGGTGACCATGGAAAGCACAGCGAGATCGTGAATCGGTTTTACAAACTGGACGACAACGTTGAGCCACAATTGATGTACTCATGAATACCGGTACTTGTCACAAACTCTAGTGGAAAATCCTACAAGGTTTATATCATTTAATTGTCATTATATATTCGCAGAAATACTATTATTGAGAGCAACTGGATGGAAGGTAACACTATTGTATTCTATTTTGAGAACTGACGGGGCCCAGGCTTCCCACTTATTCCAGGGTAGTATAAATGCGACATAGGGTTTGGTGCTCACATTTATTTCTCGATTCAGCCTGTCAAGCAGGGTGTCTCTAGGATAAACTGCAAACTGTTGGATTTCTGGTGTTTCCACAAATTGAGAGTGTACACATCTTAATTCCATGGGTGTTTGAGTCTAACGTAACCATGTCCGATCTAAACTCACTGGCTTGCTTGTTGTCTCAAGAAGATAGAACCCTTGTGAGTATGCCCAAGGTAAAACGTGACTTGAGTCCATAAAACTGTATATGACTTGGTCCTACTACCTGTAAGCGCATTATGCAGACCACTTGATCTCCGAGGTATTAATCTGATTCACACTGAATGTCATCAGTCTTGCTGAGTAGAGGGTTTGGGCAATAAACCAATGTGAGATCTTTATGTATTGTTTATGAGGTTGCGCCAAAAGGAAGGTGTCTGGTCACTGTACAGCGTTCTGTTGCCTTCCCCGATAGGCGGACTCCACCGTCAGCGCCACCATTGAGAACAACTATGATTTTTTTCTACCGTTATTCACATCTAGCTTCTCAACATATTTCGTTTCATAACCTGACACACTGACTGTTCTAAGCTGACAGCACAGTTAGGACCCAGCTCCATAAGACTTAAAATAAGCACGGCCATAGTTTTGGTATTGATATGTTCGCCGAGCTTGGCATTTAGGTTGCAAACGTTTCATCACCAGGCGAGGTGACATCATCACCACTGTTCCCAACCATCAGAAAGCACGGCCATAATCCTGGCGATAACTACGATTGGCTTCAACAATAGCAAAAGTAGTTATAAAGAAATGTTCGTCATAACATTGATAATATCTGCTTCTGAAGCGTATACCACTTGAATATCCGTTAACTAAAGACTCTTTCAAGTTAAGATATTTCGGTAAGATTGAAGCCAGGTTGTTAGTCGTGGTCAGCTGACTGCATGAAAGTTGAGTGATTTGTTTCGAAGTTTAGTTGGTTAAAGAAAACGTTGAGAACTTTCATCTTGAAGTCAAGTGGAAGTTAATTACCCCTATATTTAGTGATCTCCGGATGTGGTAAGCGATCATCTGAGTTTCTGTGTATAAATACACAATAGACTCAGTATGATCCAAACAGAGCTAACAACCGATGGAACGTACTAATACTAGTGTTGGGCAAATCACTGTTAAGGAAGGCTCTGATGTCGAGAGCTTTAACTCAAAATGATACTATACAATTCATGCCACAATGGTGTGCTGAACTTGCGTACGCTATCATTCTAGTGGATGTAACGTGGCTCTGCATTGACAAACAAAGCACAGAGAGGACGAACAAAGAAATGCAGGAAGGTTGCAAGTTGCCGGTGGTCTACTACTTCCGCGGATGCTTCCCCAGTTTGCTTTGTCTCGGTAGTGTTGAGACCTGGGCGATGGAGAAGACAATTTTCAGTTGCTGCAGTGCTAAAAGTTTGGTGAATAATTATTCATATCATTTTCTAAGTACCAGTGGGCGCTTCAAGATTTAACTTGAGCCGAACATCAGTCACATGAATATTCTCCACCAGAAGGGTCCCGCCTTTCCGAGAGACACATACTAAACAATCTGCTATGTAGATGGCTAATCAAATGTCTGCAAACTGTCATTTTTATCCCAATGGATATCCACATAGGTATGCCGTAAATTCTTGTCAGCTGCTCTTCGACCGTTCACCACTGAATTACAATCCGTTAGAAGAATTGAACGGCACCCACTGATAAAAGAGTTGCAAACACAAATGTACCTAAGTAAATGAGTCGTCACATTAACCGTTAGCTCTGGGAGTACATGGTGTAAACGTACCACTGAAGAAAGAGACCCTCTGTAAATTTTCCAAAGGTGAATAAAAAGCCCAGGTCGCGGAAGTTCTGATGATATCTTCGGTCACTCTATGCACACAACTAAACAAAAATATGGACAGGGTATTTCTTAGCGTTCAGCTAAAAATGCCTAGCTTGAAAACCACAGGATAACTTGAACACAACAATAAGAGATTTAAGCAGTCGTTAAGAGAGATTGCCCATAATATTCAATTACGCGGACGCTGCGAACATATAAGTTTGATCATTCCAACCAACCATGAATCCTCACAACATCAACAATTCCATACTGCATCGGGCGTCTCGCATTATAAACCGGGTCGCCATATCTGTCACATACAGCAGGGTGGATAGGCGAAAACATGTTACTGCTGACCCCTTCCTCATTGTCTTATCAAATTTAGCTCTCAGGTCCATCCCGATTCCCAATTCTGATAACTTCTCTGCAGGTCACCCAGCAGATATATTTAATCATAGTAACACTGTGTCGATAANACTGTAGTGACATCGGCGTCAAGGACGTCTTTTATTCGGATCTGGCTGCTCTCCTCCGGTCGTTCTGGCCGGAGATATGAACGACCAGGTCGGTCGCTTTGTTGAGGTCGAATCTCGTCTAGATGACAGGTTAGGATGGCATCACATCGCTCGGACAACAGAGGGCGACTATTGCAGCTGTGCGCCGAATATAGGCTGTTTTTAGCCAGCACTAGTTTTAGACAAGGTCAGTAGAGATGTAGTCAAAGGAATATGTGTATCGCCATGTTCTGGAATAGTTTCATTCAGTGATAAGGTATAATTTGTTCGAAATCTCTCGGTTCATCTGCAGTGGTAGAGAGCAAACCAACGCAGACAACCATGTTCACGGGAAAAGCAAAGAGCCAAACAACGATGCGACATTAATAGCAAGCAAACACGGCCAGCCACAAGAAAACAACCAATCAGGAGACCATAAAACAGTGTGGGCCAAAACCACTAATGAGTCTGTGAGAAGCAGGGAACGCTGGGTGAGTAGGAAGGACATGGTCATCCAAGAAGCGTTGAGAAAGGGGCTTAGAACTAATATTCACTTGCAATACAGTTGTTTGCCTTGTTTCCAGCTCGTCATTTGTCCCGTATTAGAAGTGAGCGTCTCTGCGGTAACTTCCATCAGCTTCAACAATGACGACTTACCAAAGACAGGTCGACGCAATCTTACCAATGTACAAATAGAGCCAACCTCGCCCTGCACATTGGGAAGGCTTACACCATCTGTCCAACTTCCTGAGGGGAAACTGTGACTTACTAATCCTCTTTTTTTCACTCCCCAGGTAATTACCAGTTGTTTCCGTATGCAATGGTTGTCATATCATGTTTCGTGGAGTTGTGTTGAGTCCGATGAGCGGACACGTCACATATAGGAAAAAGTGTGAAATATCGACTGGGAGAAGGTCCGGCGCTCAATGAAGGTCTGATTGTCAAAGTCTATGGAAATGGCCGTCAAATTGTATTGTTCACCATCAATCACAGTTGCCATTCAGCTGATACACGTCGACACAATTGTCAGAAGTCGGAATGAGGGCAGTAGCATTCATATTGGATGGGTCTATCGGTTCCGTGCGGGTTACACACTGTAAAACACTGTCCATCAACTTCTTCAATAATGAAATCACCGCTTCTTCCTGTTGCACATTAGAAAGGCAATCTAAAACCTGTTTGGCGTGATATTAAGATTTGGATTAATTAGCCATGACTGGTGAGTATCGTTTCGTTCAATGCTGAAGCTCCTTTTATCTTCTCTCATTCCATTTTCCATGTCTTCATCATGAACGTAAGGTGTATTCGTGATTTTCCAATGACTTGTAACTGAGTCGAAAGCATCGAGTTCCACCGCTTTGATTCAGTCCCTGGAAGCGCATCTTTTAATGATGTACGCGGCAGTCCAACTTCAAAACGGTTATTTGCAGAAATGAGTGTGCTTGGAGCATTTTGCCTTGTTTGTTTTCTTAGGTGTTGGATTAGTTTTAAACAATCTAAATTTTGGATCTCAGTGTTGATGGCTTAGGGTGCTTGGTATGGCATACAATTATGAATACTGAGATCACGATTTGACCAGTAAACTATTGTGAACGGAGTGAATATCTTTAAGTTGTGGAAAGAACTAGACATCTTCTCCTGCATCTTGCACACAGTGTGTGGTTACATTTATTTGATCAGACAAATCCCTGCGCTACCTCATTTTGATCAGACTCATTAGATTTGGTTTTCATTAACACATCCGGACTCAATAGGAGTGGAGTTTCAGTTTCAGGCCAAAACCTAACCTACAGTTCTCTTATTTATAGGGATAGTGTTTCGAAAACGAACCTCACTCGTTTTCATCTCAAGTGCAGAATTTGTAAGAACAGATTTAAATTTGTCGCTTTGGTGACGTTTAGATGATGGGCCGAAGAATGCTCAAAAATCAGCAACCATTGAATTCCGGTTGATGTTTTGTTCGGTGACGAAAAGAACTTTACAAGGACTACCAGCCCTTACCTGCACTATGGTAGATTCAATCCAGCAGAAACGTTTTAGATATCAGGTACTACCAGACAGGTGACGTAAAAAACCTACAGATAAGAAAATCACGCTGATGTTCCGCAAGTAAGTCAGACTAACGAGACAAAAGTTTACCAGAGTTTGCCATCAAAACAAAGACTATCAATATGGACGTGCTGGAAGAGACATACTATGTACAAATAATTTCTCGATTTAAAGTATCTTAGATTTGATTCGAAACATTACTAACGATAGGTAGTGTAAGAAACAACGTTTGTCAAACAAATTTGTCACAATCGCACATCCCTTAGAGCGGTTTCTCGTGTGTTAGTGCAGAATAAGACGGATTAAGTGCACCTGGTTATCACCGGATATTTGGAGTTAATGTTCAACCAAACATCATTTCTAGCTAAACCCAGTCAAATTCCTGACAGTATTCTTTGAATAAGCTTAACACGTGGTTATCACATTTCTAGCAATAAGACAAGCTGCGGTGATTATTGATGTCATGAGTCTTGGTGATTGAGGACCTAACCATGACCCGTTAAATAACAACCATGCTAGTAACGTATACAGTCAATTCCAAAACGTAGGCTGGGGACAACTTCGCTGTCATACCAAACCATCCGTGTATGAAAGATAAACTTAAGAAAACCAGCGAAATTTAGATTAGTTTATTGACATACGCAAAGAAAGAATGTTTGATGTAGCTGTCGATAAAACGTGTGGAGAATAAATGAAGTCAACAGGTTGAGAGTGTGCTAATTTCGTCATAAAACGTCACTCATTTTATCTTACCGTTTACGATAGAGCACGCATGAATGTGGTTGGTAAGTGGACTGATTGATTGAACCAAGCATACGTCAAAGTCAATAAATCCGAACATATCTCTGGTTACCGCATTCATGGTACTTTTTCCAGAAAAAACTGGATAACATACAAATGATGTAGTGGAAACAAACGACCACGGTGTGTCACTCGTTGTCAGTCAGGAGAAGGCATCTACAGAGGTATTGAAGTAACCATAAAAAAAACAAGAGTAAACATCAAGAAATGATGTTCTCCATACACAAACTTGGCGCTGGCAACTGTGACGTTCCAGAATTAATGTTATATACAAATGAGTGTCTGTGTTCATGGTGGTGTTGTAGCAAACATACTCTGTTGACTTTCTGAATAAACAATGCTTGCGTAATTCACGTTTTTGGCTCAGAAAACCAATTCCAAAGTCTAGTTTAGAACACTGTACGGATCACCCTTGTTAGATATAAAAATCTTTACGGGATGCCTGTAAGGCAGGCTGAATATGCGACCGTCATGGCATTGATACGTTAATTGATACGCTTCAATACATGTGAACCATGAGCCAACTGTAAGGTTAGCAGAAACACCAAATGAATCACTTAGACTTGTTAGTACTGGTTAGTAGCTAATCCAGAATAAATGACTCTTATCTCCGAACAATTATGCAGCAACTCTGTTGAGAACGCGTTCAAGTCGCGAAACCAAATTCCCCGATTGCATATCACCAGTCGTGAAGTTACCGAACAGTTAACACTCAGTGCTAGATCATGAAATTTGTGATTATTTTTTATGTCCCTCAAGCACACTGGCTGAAGTCCAACTTTATATGCATAATATCTATCGCGTCCGCTTTTAATGCCTAACGTGTAAAAGGGTCTTTGGAACTACCTACACATTTCAGTGGTCATCGTTTATAGTAGGTTTCGACGACCACACGAATTTTGTCCTATTAAGAAAAACTAACTATAATAAAATATTTCTGAGCGGCTTGAATAACAGGGTAGAAAGGAAAGTGAAAGCTTGTCTTCTGTACCTCACCCAGATTTCTTCTCATAACCAGCATCACACGTGTTCAGATCATTCTTTGCCACGTGTTGTTCGCCACTGGCTGACATCGTTCATTCAGGTGGCACGTTGATGAAACCAATAGGCTTCGCTTTGTTATCTTGAGAAGTGAAAGCCTTTTATCGCGAATCCAAAGCATACATTGTGTCTGAGCTTCAGCCGGTAGTAAACAGCGTTATTCGTATGTTTCAAGATGGGCTTCACCAATTCAAACCTTCAAACACGCAAATAAGCCCACGCCAGATTCATACATGTCATTGTAATATTTGCATGGTTTGGAGAAATGTCTGTTATATGGGGATCAATAAACTGTCTGCCTAGTTCTGTGAAAAAACTGTCACTTTGTACATTTATTTAAAGACAGTTATAGAGGTGTTGTATTTTGAACCCGCTTCGAATGAAGGTGCGATTTTAGCCAGCGACTTCAGCGATGTGTTTCACAACCAGAGCACAGATATTTAGTTTTTAGGATGTTAGGTGAACTGGGCACTTCTGTTGCTCTTCTAACAACCTCTTCCAACACCTAAACTTTCAACCCGAGCTACGGATAACACCACTGTTTTCAACTATCAAAAGCGTAGACACACGATTTGCAAGTTGAACATCAATCATAGTTTGATTGCAGCCTTCGCATTCAACTAGACTTTCCAGCCAGTCTCTTTCGAGAAGGAACACTAGACTCGAGTTTCGCTCTCATTTGGTCCGACAAATGTCCTACTGTTTCTTGCTGCAAGGAATGAGCTCAATTCAATTCAAGCAGATGTTTAGAGTGCAGTTCTGAAGAGGTTGATCTTTAAATCTTGTAAAAGTGTGTTCAGCTAGAAGATGATTTTCTCGGGAGAATATCTCTATTAACTTTGTTCTGGTGGTCAGAAGTCTTCGAATTAATTCAACACAACAGGGTTTGTGGCAGCGGCGCACGAGTAAAGGTCAGTTAAAATGTTCTGACTGTTGGAACCGTTGTTTCCAGATAGTCTGGTTCGACGTTTTGACAGGAAGAGATTCGTTTTGAGTAAAGACGAAATTTACACAAACACAAAAGATCTCGTGTAAGTCCACAAATGTTGGGCACATCACGGTCACAGCAATGATATGAACCAGCCAATGCCAGCCATCGGTTTCATGTTGAGTGCTTTGCAAATGGACAGTTTATCATCGTACTATGGGCAAAGTCGTTAACATGTGATGTCAGCTTGTGCGTTCAACTATACCTCGATCGGCTCCTTTTCCAAATTTACTTGCTGCTGTTTTCTGAATCCGTTGGTGACGAATGTCACGACAAGGTTTTGAGTTCCGGTCAAGTTTTCATGGGGCAACCATGTTAACCAGAGTGACCTTGATGTGACATTAAAGACGATCGAAGTAGCGTACTTAAACACTTAGCTATGCATACTGAAGAGTAGGGCTCAGGTTGCCGGACTGTTTCCAGAAGGATCACGTCCGCGTCTTGATGATACCTAACAATAACATCACGATTACAACTATTAAACAAGTTGAAATGGCATAAATCTTTAAATACCCTTATTGGCTTCAGTTAAGACAAAATTCGACCGTAATGTCTCTCTTCTGAAATGATTTGTTACTAAGTCGTGCTCTCAGAAAAAAGCTGTGATCAGTTGTGTTGGATCATGAATTTCTGACTCGAAGACCATGTTATGTATCAGTGTATGATATATTGTTCACACACTGAAACAACGTCAAAAATATAACCAAAATTCGTTACTCGCTTCAAAGTAGCATCAGTTATCTTGCCAGTTGCTTAGTAAGTAAATACTGGTCACCTATGGCAGAGAACGGAACGAGTTGCCTAAGGTCCTCAACAGCCGGGAACATTCTGGTTACATGCTACGCTATAAGTCCGATCAATCCGTTCATCCTGACGCCATGACATACTGACTTAACCCTTGGTGATCACCGAAGCCATGTTGATCATCTACCAACAGGTGACGGTGTATAAAAACCTTACTTCCTCCCGTTACTTCACCCTAGTAGAAACTCTTTCGTCTTTAAGTCTGCCAAACCCTTGTTACCAGGTATTAAAAATATGTATACACTCTTTCATAATACAAACGACCAAAGGCTGTTAACATTGGTTGGTTTGCTGGAGCGTGACATGCACAAAATAGGGTTGTGAAACCTGGCACAGTTTACAATGCGTTGACCAGCTGTTCACTCATCTGGAACAAATGAGTCAATTCTTTGGTGTTGTTTTTGTGTACTTCTGGCTATCGATATACCATTTGACTTTAATTGATTTTCTGTCATTCGTCCAATTTTCCCAACCTAACACATCACATTCGAACTGAACATGTTAACAGTAAAAACCGAAATTTTACAGTTGTTTGAAAAGTGGATGACCGGCAAATGAGTCACAATTTTGTGACGGAAGTTTAAAAGTAGTGTATCAATAATGATCGATTCAACGATGGCAATAGGGATGACAGTTGGTCAGCTCTGTGAAGTGGGTTGGTATTTTAGTTGCAGCTCCAAGGAATTGTTGTGGGAACGTTTACCGTTGGTAGTGTCCATCCAGCCTGGCCAATCATTTGTAGATGTTATTACTACGACTGCCCAATGCAGCCCTGTACGAAGACGTCAGCCATCTTATAATGAGGGCTTTTCCCTTTTCAGAATGAATCTATAGTGCGAACGTCTCTCACTGTTTGTTCAGTAGCATATTAGGCATATGGTGTTTATTCAGATTCAGAGGTTTCAGAAACGATGGTTTCGTACGAAACTCAACTGTTCCCAGAAAAGTCAACTAGCCAATCGCGAACGTCAGAAGCTAGCTTATGTGCGTAAACTTGAAGGTAAGTAAGAATGTATACCGTCCTCCAGCCAGTCACCTAACATTAACTCACTGTGACCATTTAATTTGTCAACGGATACGCAGCGCGTATTCATCGTCTCATCAGGTCAAATTATAAAAACTGACCCTTCCGTTTGTTTGCCTCAGAGCGCGTAACCATATGGCTGATGGAATGTTGAGGGAACGCAGTTGTTTGCAACGCGACTTTTTGCAGTTCTACCGAATAGGTTAATGAAACCAAACAAGATAGCAGAATATCACAGCTGTGAACTATTTAGACCTTCCTCTGAAATGGTGTGAGCATAATAAGTCGTGCCCAATCAGATGAAAGCATCTAAAGCTTCACAGCCAGATTGAGAAGGCCGCTCTAGTTGCTTCGTTAAAAAAGAATGCACACAAATAGGTGTTCGAACAGTACAGCAGCTTCAGGTAATCTGTTGTGATTTCTCGCTATCTACAGTGACCGGTTCCGTCATTATCTGGAATCGGAAGAGAGAAGGTGGCAGCAGAGTGAGTGCAGATGAAGAACAGTTGCAGAAATGATGTGTCACCTAACTTCGGAGTTACCATCACACGGGTCAATACCCATGGAGCTGAAATCGCAACACGATTGAGTCCACGTGTCACGGAAAACGGAAATACATGAAATACAACAGTGAGGAACATTGATAGAGTGAATGTTGTGAGAGACGAACAGGGTGCCTTATTTGAACATCTGAAAACATCGGGAGTTTTTCCCTACGCAATCGTTGGACACTGGCAAACGATGAGACGGCGTCGTATCTCCAGCCGATCGTATAATTTAACTATAGGATTTTATTAGTTTAAGTGTAAGGGGATAAGAAGATATGTTTTTAGAGCCACTAAAGTAGATTATGAAGATCACTTTGGATAACACGATGGTCAACGTGCTATCCGTAAACATCCCCGGCCCAAATGTTTGGACGTTCAAACGACGAATGCGGTCGCATGCAACCAGCAACTACCAGAATGGGATAATCCCTGCACATATGCGATAAAATTGTGGATAGGCTTCGCAACCGTACAGCAAATCAGAGTGTACGAGTGTGAGATATGCTCACCCTCTGGAAGATTAGTTTAACTCCTTTCCTCGTCAAAGGTGGCCCACGTTTACATTTGTCACCTGGGTCATTAAGATAGTGCGCGCCCATAAACCCTCATCATTTATCCCGGTAGATAAAATCAATCATTCTTTAATGTCCTCAAGAAACATAACGGACAGAGGCCCTTCCAATCTTGACTGAACCCTTTCTGGTGGTAAGGTAGGCTGCATAAAGATAAGTTGATGTAGCTGACGAAATCGATTGTTTTTAAGCTGCTAGTGAGTTATCATGGATTAGAACAGTGTCGTTTACACAGCTAGAATAACATTCGTCCATCTGATGCAAAAATTGTCTGCAATGAGAAAAAAAAATTCTTTACGTTTTCTCTGGAACGCAGTCCATGTTGCAGTGAAACTGAACTGACAGTGGCTTGTAGCCCCATGGTCTGACATGTGTGTGCTATTGGTTTGAATAAATTTAATGGATCAAAAGAACTGTGTGGAAGATGGATCGATGACAAAGACTTCTATGTAGATAAAAACGGCCAATGTGGAAAACATTTAGATCTGGGACTAACTTGAGAATAACCAAATGTATACTCATTTGTAGAACACGGTAGTAGTTGTTTTGGTATTGATATGTTCGCCGAGCTTGGCATTTAGGTTGCAAACGTTTCATCACCAGGCGAGGTGACATTATCAATGCGTAAGTGTTTCAGCGTAGTTGTGTTGGGAGTGTTGGGAGTATGAGAGATAATGAGTTAGTGAGTGGAAATGAATTGGAAGTCTGTCAGAGAACCGTATCGTACAGTGGGATTGACATAGAGAAGACACGTTTGTAAGTTTTTGCTGTAGTGTTGCACTTCTCTAGCTCCATTTCATACGGCAGACTTTTGGGTCTTGTCAGAACCTCTCTCCACGATAACCGCTGACTTAAGAGGCTATCCGAGAACCGGCATGATCTTTTTGAAGAAGGTACTGTGGAAGAGCTTACGCGGTTTACTGTGTCGGTAAAATAGGACTGATGAGATTAACCAGCAACAGCTGAGTTGTAGCGAAGAGGACAGATGTACGATAGAAGCCCTGGTCAGCTTCAAACGGGAACAATTGTACAACGAAGCAATAAACTGTAAAATGATAACAAGACATTAATGGTAACTTGTGAAAGCCGGCCCAACTCACAAAACAAACACTCGATGTTTACATATTTGACAGAATATAGTGAACTGTTTTTGGGAAACCCAGTCACCAACCTTCGAGTGTATGATAGCCTGGAAGTTTTACCGGTTATTTCCCGTCAGGGCTTATTTGTTGAATGAATCTGTTCAACTTGTAGCTGATGTTCGGCCGAAGGTAATTGCTGATGCTTTGGGAGATACCCGGTGATAATAATCTGTCACACCGGATACCTAGTTGGCGGTTTACTGAACAGTGTAGCCTAACTGGCATGATAAAAATCGGATACTGTCTACACTTACACCGAGCAAGCCTAATTTTGTGGGATCACTGTTCTGGTGGAGTTTCCCCTGAGTAATCGGAAAATTAAAATTGCACGCAGTAAACATCCGTGTGGATTGACATGAAACGCACGGGGAATGACTAGCTGCCATATTACCAAATAATTGTTGTTTCGCTGTTCGAGAAATGACAATCAAAGGATAGGCTGTCAGAAGATGACCTTGTTGGTTGTGAAGTTCGCAGTAATAAATACAGCGCGACAGTAGCGGAAGTAGTATTCTACTGTGCACACAGATTTTTGGGGTCTACGTCGAGCAGGTCAAAGGAAACGTGAGTTTCTGCTCGCTAGTTCTGTATGTTAGATAATGTGATGTAGATGTGTGGTTACCGACAATACTTAAAATCTATGACTGTGTCACTCACTCTCGGTAGCCTCATTTCTTGTCATTAACCTTGATTATTAGATGACCTGCTATTCTATTCGATACGAACAAGCAACTAGTCCATTCATACTAGATGTACGGCTACACACACCCATATGGTTTCGATCTTAGGATCGCTGTAGGTAACAACATCAGAATTCTCATATCACTCCTTTGTACTACCGGAACCACTGTGTACACAACATCGAATAGTATACTGAAAGGCTGCAGGACGATCAACTGAATCTCAGTCAATCTTAGTGTCAGTGTACGAAATACTTACCATACAATGAAGAATGATACTCTGATTGTGTGTTAAGTGTCCTCTCAGAAAAGTCATTCGAAGTTTGTGACCTCGGTAGAACAATGTGAAAGAGATCTACGGAACCTGAACTACAGAACAAGTCAGGTCGTGTCACGTATGTGAATGAAATTCGTTCAGATTTGTGTAACTTTAAAGATACCGTCTTAAACATGTCAGTCATATACGATTTTCCTCATTAATTTTGCTGATTGTCATGTCCTGTCATACACAGGTTTCAAAATAAAAGTTTCTGAAACTAATACCTTTACGCCACATTATTGTTAGTGCCAGGCTGTTTGATATTACCCTAACTAATTGTATTTACTCTCTTATGTGAACTTTTCAGTGTACGTGTACTCATTCTCAAAGTTGAGAACTACTCTTTAGGGCATTGTCTCGGGTTACGTTGATCCTGATAGAAGCTTCCGATGCGGCAAACTAAAACATGAGCATATATTAGGCACAACCAGTGAAAATTCGTAAAGAATGGTGTTTCAATGTTTGATATTTATCAATTTCTAAGCGCCATTTGTGTACTGTTTACCATTCTGCTGATTCTCTATCATAACTACCGTGATCAAATGTTAACCTAACAAGGCCTAGCGTCCAGGTCTTAACGACCTCTGATTCACCCTAATGCGTCAGCTGTTGAATCTTATTTACTCGATTATATCGAAAGGGGTTCAGCGGTCTTATGACTAGAGGATCTTCACTGACTGAGACATATTGCTATACCTTAAGGCGCTTTCAGTCACTGAAGTAGGTGACAGCGAACTCTACAACGTGGTGGGTGAGACCTGCCAATGTTTCTCAGAGGTGCAGTCCAAATTTTCAAAAATCTGGACTAATTCATGTTCTGGCAAATATACAATTTTTACAGGTGTCATTTTACAGCATTGAACAAAAAACGGCAATGTAGACACTCTGTCCCCACAGGGACTACACGACTCGTCTACTTTCGACACTTCCGTTTGATACGAACTAACTGGAAAAGTAACATTGGCTTAATGTGAATAGCCTATATAGATCACTCGTGGGAATGAACCGAGTCAGCCAGTACAAGTTAATAAATAACCATATGGTTAAGTACAAAATTTCTACGCCCTCCTGGTACGCGAAATTCTTACGTAATCAAAGAACTGGAATCACCCAATATAGAACAACTGTTTGGATATGTGATCTATCGAATCATTATATAACGAGGTTTTTACGTCCGCATTCGTCCGTTAATTGAACATGACAAATTATAATGAACAAAGTTCCCAAATTTTGATCAAATGCTGGCTTATTACGGAGCAGGGCTTGATTATCAATCCATTTAGATAATTGAGAAAGCTGGATATGGCTTGCACAAATACGATGACACTGTCCTAGCCGTAGTCACCTTTATTCTAGTTTTAATTTTCAGATAAGTGAACTTGGTCTCTTTACATCTGCAATCACAAACTTTCCTGAAGCACGCAGACGTAAAAAAAAACCAGCCTTTCCGGGCGAATCTCCTTAGTGAAAAGAATGAATGCACGCCATATATAACATCGTTTCCTGAGATCACAGATTGCGAACTAGTGTAATTTGAACGTGGATCATCTCTGTCATTTTCAAACCGTTTTTTGTTGAAAAAAGATGGCTACGCCTCAGTGGAGTGTTCTCGATGTTAGTGGATAGCACAAATAATGATAGGTTGCGAATCAGAAAACGGAGATGAACTATAACAATGTAGCAACGTTTATCCTGAGGTTTTAAGAAAAACTGTCTAATTCCTAGGACAGTTTCATATGGTACCTAGTGGAAACTAGTAGTCAACAAGTTGTAACTGGACATTCTCTGTCCGAAGAACACGAGTGGTAGGCATTAACGTGCCTTAAACAAGAATACTTTGTTCGCCTTTCATCAGTTACTACAGCAAGAATGATGCAAGTTAGTTAAACTGGGTGGACGTGGAAACAAGTGACGAAGACATTATGTTTGTCGGTGGTGAATCATTGACGTTATAGATGTGGTGGCACAATGATGTCATTGCTAACAATGCTGCTAATGATGTGGAAATCTCACGACCGCACCGAAAAATGTATTTATTTCACCCCACCTATCCTGAATGGTAACATTTCTGACCTCGTTGGACCCAGGTAGATGTCAACCTTGAGGTAGACGTACAACGCCTCAGAACCCGTACTTATTGAACGGATGACGTCAATACCTTCGTCGTCAAGACAATACCCACTAAACTTGACCGTCAGGTCTGACGTGATCAATAATTTTACCGATACCTACGGAAACGGATGAGTCAGTCGTACTTCAAGGTGGCTGGGAACACGCATCGATGAGCTCATCTCCAGGTGAATGGCAAATTCGTCAGAAAGGACTTCATGTGACGTAAGTACCAGATAGTTCAAGGAATTTGAGCACAAATCCCAAATCGTGGCAGTTTGGAATTTGTAGGGGATGTTGCAAGTCGCCGGAGCAACGCTATTCTTTGTGTACAGAAACAAATGGTTGTCTCCCTTGCTTTAACTTGATAACTCCTAGTTCCTTTTGTTGTGCCTTCTACCACCGTTTTCTACATCTATCTTTGCTCCGAGCAGACATCAATCTCAGAGTTCAGTTTGACCCTCACTTTCTAGTCAATGTGACTACCAACTTCGGTCATTTAACTTTCGGCCCGTATTTTCTGAAATTCCGAAATTAGGGCCAACACTGTTAGCAATGACGTCATCATGTCACGTCTGGAACACCACTGGTTTCTCAGCAACACACGTACAGTCTTCGTCTTTCTTGTTGTTATGTCTACTCATCATAAACAGCTTGTGTCGTTTTCGTTATAATGGCTGATATGGATTAAACTAACTATCTTTATACAAGATATTCTACAGCTGAATACACGCTTTTTCAATTCACTCGAGAGAATGGTTGCTTCGAAACATTTGCAGTTCAAAGGTGAAGCGGAGTAAATACCGTAGAAGTCGACCCCTTAACATACTTTAGTGGCATTTTGAAGGTGACATAATAGATAGACCACAGTTCGAACATGGAAGTCAGTTTCTTATTTTGACATGTAGACTGAGCATTTACTCCCCAACCAGAAATAGACTGGGTTTCATAGTGCAACTGTAAACGTTACGGTATTTCACTGGTTGCTGCAAAAAACGAAGACAAATCTGATTCATCATTTCGATGCAATGAGCAGAGTGTGAGAGACATAAGCTTGTCACATTTAGTATGCACTGGCTAACTGTTGGTTAGTTCCATTATTGTCTAACAGTGAAAAGTAGATATTCGAAAATCCTGGCATTCTGATTGGTCTTCAACAAAAGTAAATCAGGCTACGGTTCGTCTTATCAACTATCTGGTGCAATACCTAGTAACATCTTCAATTTAATTCAATGGAATAAGTGAGGTTTAAGGGGATTTTAATTAGATGAGAATTCACTCAATTGGGTTGAACGTAGCACCCAAAATTGGGTGCAGCCTCCTCATTCTTGTAGAATTTCAAGGCAGTCCTTCTCGACAGAAAGCACTATATTCTAGTTCCCACCTTGTTAGAACCCTTCAGTGATACCTGCCAACGCCAGGATGTGAATTTCGACAACATTTCTGTGAGGCAACTGTGCTGCCACAACCGAATTATCACATGCAAACGCTTGGCCTCATTTGCTTGGGATTAAGGCGCAAATTGACCGTTTATTTTGATAGGAGATACTGTAACTCTTATGCTTACACCACGACTAAGATTCCTCTCTGAGACGATTAATCATTGGTGGTAGGTGGTTTTTCTGTACAGCTAACGCATCAGTCAAAACTCCTTGCACCAGATATGGAACCTGGAATATTGTGTTCAGCGCATGTTAATTAAAAGCCCCATTGATCGTCAGCGTTTCGAATCATCACGCATTTTTGTACACTACAGCATGTTTTACTATAAGTGTAATGGCATGCAAACATTCTCGTTTTACTTGTTCCAACTCTGCGAGATTTTTCATTTTGAATGAAAATTCCCCCATGTTTCTAGTTTGCGAGCGGTGTATATTTTTCTCACTTTATGGCTTCATAAGGATCTACTGTATTTTCTAAAACTTGTGACCAGAGCTTTAAAGAGCAACTGAATGTACACCGTAATATCTAACCCCTACATCCTTACACTTTCTACGGGTTGGCCTCAAAATCTTGAGTGTCGAGATTGAAATTCCACTCCAGATGAGAACATGAACTGCTGCTGGGTTTTTAACAAAAATGAGACTCAAGCCGTGTACTTATTTGGAGTCCGAACAACCGAAAAGTATATGCAGAAGAAAGCTACAACAAAGTGTGCGTAATCTTTGATTAACGACAAATAAATCCTAATTTTCATTCTTAAAGTGGTATATTGAACATCTAACCCAGTTACTTCGTCGAAACATGATTTCTCAGTTTTGTATCCCTGTGAGCCCTCATGTTCCATAGAAAATTGAATCTGATAACATAAGTTGACAGTCAACATGAGAGTATTAAATTTGGGAGACCAAACTTTTGAGTTATTCGCCATAGACCGTAACAAAAGTGCTACTATAAAGCGTTACGTGGTAGCACAATATTATGAATAACTTCGGGTTAACAAACATAAATCTAACGAGAATCTTACGCGAAGTCTTACACAGATCTGATAATTTGTTTGAATGCATTCAACAAAAATAGCTTCCTTAGTAAAGACCAATACATGTTGTGAATGCAATCAGCCAAACTGTTTTCATTTGAATGACTATGATGTTATTGAGCATACGTTCCAAGATACACGTGTAACCAAATTATTATGTTATTCGACTTTGTTACAAAAATCTGCTCTCGTGAAACACAAACATCCTATTATGTGTATTGTGAACGAAAAAACCTTCCCAGTTTTTTTTACTAACTTCAAGTGTGTTGATGTAAACAACTGTGTACAGCTAGAGGTATGTACGTGTTGTGGAGCATTTTTCCAAACGTATTTCAATCGTTAAATTCCACAGGAAGTCACGAGGTTAACCAACTACCACTTACGTAGCCATAATCAGCACTCTGCCCCAGTAATAAAATTCTGGGGTTAATTACTCATGTGCTAATGAAAGTACCTCTATACAAGTGAACATGTAAGAATTATTGTGACTGGATGCACTACACTTTGCAGCTTAGCAGGAACGGTCGCTGGTTGTGTTAAGAGTCAAATTTCTTGTTTCCTAAACCTTTATTACGAGGCGGTTTGCAATAGAACGGTTTCTACGGCAGAACCATTAGGGTCACAAATGACCTCTGTTACATACAGTCAGTATTGCCAACAATTATTTGAACTCAGGCGTTCAGATCGATACAAATAATTCTACGAAAGCCATTTAACTCAAGCAATAAATTGATGCACACGAAGTGGAGGTGCGTAAGTGTGTAATAAGCTGAGTAGCATGCATCGTTGTCGTGCAACTCATCCATTGCCTACTCGCTATGACCAACTGAATAGACAATTTATGAGCTCCATTTATTCAATCTGCCTAGCAGGAACAAGATATTTAGATTGCTAACGCCGGCTAAAATGAGAATGTATTGCCTGCATGAAATAGGACTTTTGCAAAGTCCTCACTTATCTTCGAGCGATGAGCAGTACTCGCAAAAAAAAACAATTAAAAAACGATGTTCACTTCATAAGTTTACTTCATTCCTTAAACTTCAAAGTAACTTTTCTTGTATACCGACAAACCACTGAGCCCGCAGAGTGTTTTTTGGAAATATGTTGCAATGTATTTTGACATCCGGAGTGAAAACAACAAGTACCCCCCCCCTTAGCAAATCAGCATGTTTATACGCGAAATAACAGAATATTATTTATCCTTTGGTAGATTTTGTATGGTTCTGTTGTCAGGTTGATGGTAGACTCCTTCCAGCCAAAGTTATTATACAGTGCCCTCTGATGGGAAATTCGTGTATGTGAAACCGTTAGAAGGAGTAAATCTCCCAACTACGGTCACTGACTACTGGATAAAAGCAAGAGCTGTCAATAGTACCCTAGCGAACGTTTATTTCAACTGCGCAATAAAATTGTCTCAAATACTTTCTTACAATATGTCTGGGTGCATGCAGGTTTGGTGAAAATGAGCAAAACTGTTCCTCATGTTAATGTTGCACACATCAATCATCCACATAGATAGCTAATTACTCAGTCACCGTGGCCCAATCACAAAAAGTGCACTCTGACGACCTCCGCTAAAAACTGTTGGTTCTTCGACTAATGGATCACCGTGTTAGTTTTCATGTCAGCACATTACCCTTTGTGTACACCATAATCCAGAAACTTCACATGAATACATAACACATTAGTGAGATATTACACGAGGATTTGTTCTGAAAGGTAAGCAGTTTGTTCTGTTCCGTATTAAAACCCAGCCGGTCTACACTTTAGAGGTCATTGTAAGAACGCTTCCTTTCTTGTTGTTGAACAGCTCCATGGTATATTCTTAGTCCATCTAATAAGGTGTGTACTTCTAGAGTCCGGAAAACTACCTAGTCAAAGTAAACTAAAATTTATCCATCAGGTTTGAGGCAGAGCGATCAAATAAATCAAAGTGAATAGTGACTTTAGATGAGACCAGACTGTTAAAAAGTCAAGGCTGGATTCGAACCAGCAACAGAAACAGCATGTCTGAATGCGGCAAGCGCTCTACCAGATGAGCTACGTGGCCACACAGAGAGCTCGGAAGTTTCACATTTAGACTCTGTTACCCATCTTTCCCATCGTCTGATATGGAATTCACCATATGATATAAGGGACCGGCTGCCCCGGCAGGATATCTCAGGTTGTTCACGCTGGAACGTATCAACGCCACTGCTGAAGATAGAAATTGTATCACTAAATTTACCAGCTCGTGTGGAGCGCTTGCCGCGTTCAGACATGCTGTTTCTGTTGCTGCTTCGAATCCAGCTGAAGCTGTGACTTTACTCAGTTAGTTCTCATCCAAAATCACAAATCTGCCAAACTACTCATTAGTAATGAATACTGACTGTTACTATCAGGCTTGCAAATCCGAGTAACACTGACTTAGTTCGTTCAAACACCATTATCTTGAACACTTCTTTCCAAACTGTGTTGCGTATGACCTTCTTTCTTAGTCTATATTTGTAGATATGACTACTGAGGATGCATTCCTGGAAGTTTATTCAATATTTTCCAGTTGAGAGGACAACAACCGCATGTTTAGATTGTACCCACTTTACCTTGTAGAATTGAGCAACTCATATAATCAAGGAATAGTTCATTCCAAATTTTTCACAAGTGCGTCATTTTATTCAACTTCTCGAACCCGGAGATTTGTTTCCCACGTTTCATTTGAGCACAAAGTTTTTTCTTTTATCAGTCCATTGCGTTTAACTGATTCAATTAACTAGTTATTTTCCCCCCGTTTGCAAAACTTTTTCCCTCTTGAATACAACTTTACATGCTGTATGAGCTTGCAAAATGTTGGTTGTGAGAGAATTGAAGGAGTACCGTAGTCCTGTTTAGATTAATTCAATCAAATTTCACACTTTAGTTCCCAGCATTCAGATGACCGTTTAATGCTGATGTACAACCCGTGACAAATTTTTGAGGTCACTCAGTTCTCACCAAAAAATATGTTGCATTCTGTTACCACAATTCTTTACCCAAACATGCGGTTTTTTCTCAGTAATACCTATGTACACCAGCATGGTCATTAAGTGTAACAAATTATTATGAGGAGACTCGTAAGAGGTGAGGCTTTACAGACGTGAAAATTCGTTGTTTTCAGCACTTCGGGAAAAATCGGTTCTTCCATCTAATCAGTGGATTGAAATAATGATTCCTGTGTAAATTTTGTGAAACGAATGTGATGTATTCAGCCTGATGGTGAATCACTGAAAACGGTTTCGTTTGTTACACAGTATTTTTCGTGATTGCACAGGAGATTTTTGGGCTACGCTACGGTTCAATCACTTTGTTTGGACTTCTGCAGCACATGCATGTGCTCTACTGAGTGGTACACACTGCCAGCTGTGGAAAAGAGTGTCAATCACTCTTGAATGCCCTAAATCTAACAACCCCCCGATTGATCTGCCATTGAAAAGGCTATGGCATCTCATGTTTTCACAGCTGTTTAACCTAGAGACAAGAACAGACGGCTGTAGATCCCAACACCTTAGATGAGAAATGTTGTGTGCACATGATGCTATAAATTGTGCGACAACGATTGACAGCATGAGATTTGAGATACAATGCGTCTGACATAATACTCCGTGGGGTTGAGGACTTCAGTATTTTTGAGATAAACACTTGAGGGTGTTGTACACCATAGTTCACCGCCAGTAATTTTCAAATGTGTTGAGAGGGCGTGAGTATACGTTATTGATTTGAGTTAATCCGGCAGGTTCAGTGCTTCCACTCGTTATAAATGAGCTACCCCGAGCATTACTCACAAATGAACGTGGCTCAGTTTTTGGGCATAACAATTTGCATTTTCCCGACGTGCAGTTTACCATGAAGTGGTCAGAACTGTCTCCACATAAGTGCATGGCTTGAAGTTCTCATCTCGACAATGGCATACACTGTTTTTGAACTCTAGCAGGAGCGAAACTCGAGTATACAGCTCCTTATCGGTAAAGGCTCATCAGAAGTTTGTGCAAAAGCAGAAGCTGCGAGTACGCGGCAATGGCTTTCACATCACAACAACTAAATTCCCCACTACCCTTGCGTAAAAAGTTCTGAACACATTGGTCCACTGAACTTGGGTATTAGGCAAAGAACTGCGGTGGAATTACAAAGCAGCCGCCACCAGTTGCAAAATGGCGCGCATTTAGTGTATTGCTACTAATTCGACGTTAGATCGTATTGGTCCTCATTGTCCTCAGTCCCATAGCAACTCGATTACCAGAGTTTGCGTCTACCTTGTTACTCAACGTGGCTAAATCATTCCAACTTAACGCGGAGTCACATGCGTTCGTGACTGGTCAGACTGTGCGCTCATCAGGATAGGCTGATATGGTAATTGTCTATCGTGTCCGATTTCTATGCACCATATGTGCGCCTCGATCACGTGATCGATTATCTGGTGTGGTGAGTAAGTCTGCCAGCGTACCCTTTTACATTTGGAGTCAACTAATCTTGTGACCAGTCAGTTACATGCATCATCTTGACTATAGTGTCCATATGTTTTCAACACAAGTCAAGTTGTTACGTTCCGTACTAATGACACTACTGTAATGCGAAAATCAGGTCATTAGTGTGCCACCAAGTATGAGATCAGCAATCCCACTGAACTCATCACAAATGTGTCTAATACTAAGTATTTTGGATTGTGTGATGTGAATGTGAAGGGAAATTTGTGGAGTGAAATGTTAACCAAATACTATTTTATCAAAAGCCAAAATATGGTGAACAGGCTCGTTTTCGGTATGTCATTTTCAGACCAAATATAACAGAGGACATATGGAATTAGTTGTCAAAGCAGGATTTCGTGGAATCTAACGTAGTTTGAATCTACTGTCTTCGGAATCTGGCCGCAAAAAACCCTAATCTGTGTGCGCAGAAGTCTTTTGTTCAAGTGCTGATGTTATCATAGCCTGCCGTCGTTGGAACACTTGACATGGTGCCATAGTGACCATGTCCATATCCACCAAGATATTATGTTCCACGAAATCCTGACTTGACAACTAATTTCACGTTTATTGTGTATAGAACACAATAAACGTGAAATTAGTTGGCCTGAAGATGATAATCTGAACTTGTTCAGCACGTTTTAACTTTTGTTCAAATCTCCGGGTAGAGGTGAACAGTTGGAAGTACTGTTTTGTTTAGTAAGTTGGTTGAATGATTTTCTGAATGTGATAATCAATTCGTACAGATGTTGGAACAAGGCAATCATAAACTCAGTTTGCAACAGCAAGGAGCTCTAATTTAATTTAAAACATTGTTTCCACTTCATCACTTTGAGCATAACATTGAGAAGACGGACAGTGGTAGATGCTATGACTTCAGTACCAAGCAACAGTAATCAGAAATACTTATATATACTGACGCAGGAATAATGGTGTAGACAGGAGAAATAAGATAACAAGTGGATTGCAGGGTACAGGCCAAATCGTTAGCCCTATGGAGCTCTGGAACACATAATTGTTCTGTACACAGAATCCTAGCTTAGGGCGATCAATCACGATCGTCTAGGGTAAACGTAGGTAGCGCGGATTAATATGACGTCTTATAATCCCGATTTTCGATTTAGGATTACTGATGAGTAGTCGGGGATTTGGTTCATTTTCAAGTTTATCATCACTCATATTTGATTGCAGCCTTCGCATTCAGACAGACTTTCCAGCCAGCCTGTTTCGAAAAGAGGCACTAGACTCGAGTGTCGCTTTCATTAGAGCTCATCAGTAGGATTAATCCGATGACCGAATGACTGCATGTGTTTGACATTAGACGAAGCCGGAAGTTTTTGTGAACCCGGGAAGAAGGAATCAGAATGTACAGTCACATTCCGAACCTATTTTGAAAAAAAGTTCATTCATTCTAGAGTTGTGCTGATTTACCACTAGCTATGGTTGCACAGGAATTGTTAAATGCAGTGTGAACTGACGTCAACAGGTTGCTTTCCATTTATTAAATCTAACGGTAGCTTACGAGTTCGGTCCAAAACATTCAAGGGAAGATAGCACGTTTACTGTACTTTTATTCAATAGCACCGCATAGATTCTAATCCTTTTGATTGCTTTTTCTAACGTTTTGTGGACTTGGAAAATAGTCCCGTTAACCCGATCTTCTGAATAAACGTTATTGGAATTGTTGAGTGCACGCTACTGAGTAAATGATCTCTAAATGGCCAGGAGCGATTTAACAATCACGTTACTTGCACTGCGAGCTTTTTTAGTCAATACTACGAGACGTTTCTTGGTTCAAAGCGAACAATTGTCGCGTCTTAATGATAATTCTATGTGTCTTTTCTTCCGGTTTTTAAAACAACTGCAAGTAAACCCTGAACTTACTTATAGCTTAGTACAGTCCTGCACCTGATTTCTCGTTTTGTTTTCACCCTACTACACTAGTATTATGTATATTCTTGGATACTGTTGTTTGGTAAAGGACACATAGTATGAGGTTCTAACAGCTACCAGTGTCCGTCTTCTAGCTAGAACAATTTAGGTGTGGCCCATGTGTGAAAAATTTAGGCTTCAGCTGGATTCGAACCAGTGACAGAGACAGCACACCCAGTCACAGTAAGCGCTCCACCAGCTGAGATGACCAAGCGCACCACAAAATCGTAAATGTCTATACTTCAACGCGCAGCGGTGAATTCAGTGGATTCCAGGGCGAATGTTTTAAGGATTCTTGTTTGCGATCATTTTGGAAAATCCATGTGACGCGATGAATTGGGCCGTTAACTGCGTCCAAATATGAGAGCTCTGAGTTTCTAGTGTAGCCACCTACTTCAGCTGAAAAGCGCTTGTTGCATCCAGATATATCGTTTCTGTCGCTGGTTCGAAGTTAGACAATACCCATGTTTTTCGTACTTAAGTTTTCGATAAACTATGAAACCTGTTATACTGTTCATAACTAGTGTCACTGTCAATAGTCTGAAAATTGTGATTTTCCGCTGATTATCCCACAGCTTCCTCCCAGTTCAGATTTGTGTGTCAACCCAGTCTTCAGATTAATTTGCTATTTTGTCCAAATTCTCATCTTCAAAATTCCCTACATAGGCATCCATCATCTCCTGGCATTATGGCTTAAATCCTCAAAATGGAAGAACCCATCAAACAACGGTAAAGTTGAATATCACATCACTGCTGTACATTCCTTAGTCAACCCTTTTAGAAAAGAGGCACTAGATTCGGATTTCACTTCTGTTAAATCTCCCAGTTAGTGTATACCGTTTTCCAGTGTGTGATCTTATTAGACATGACTGGATCATTATATGTAAACCGTCACTTGCGGGCAATGCTGATAGTGCCCGGTCTCCTGTAGAGGAAATTAACTGTCCTGCCAACTCCATTCAGTGACCTCACAACTAGGAATTCTCTTCAAGTTTGGTTATTAGAAGCTGAACACCACTCACAGTTGATGACATGTGTCGCAAACCCATAGACTTTTCGGGTGTCACATTTGGAACATCACAGCTTTGGTCGATTGCGAACAATGTCCAAGTTTTATCCACCAGACTTCTCAACTCTTAACACTAACTCCATTAGCTGTTGGTTACTTCAAGACCTCGGAACGAACACCGTGTTTAACAATGTTCAAAAAAGCCACATGATGAATTTCGATAACTTTCAACGATGTACTTGAACGGGTTAGTGAAAGGGCGTCCAAAAACTGTGACCGCAAATACTGGAATGCTGACCGCAGGGCAAACAGTGAAGAAGTGTCCTATGCCTAACCCAGTTCACACATGGTAGAAAACTGTATTTGTGAACAACGTTTGTTCTAAACTCATACCTATCCCATGTTTTTACGGGTTACTGCATCCTTGTGCACACAGATAGCAAAGTTGTCGGATGGAGTGTATCTTCTTCGAAAATAGTGAACTTGTCACCTTAGTAGAAAGCGTCAATCAAAGGGAAAATTGCACACTCTGTTTTCCGGATATTTCCGGTCAGTACATGTGAATGATTAATAAACTTTTGCGCAGATGTCAGGCGATTGAATAGAAGACATCGTGTGAGATTACTTAACGAAGTCGATTGAATACCACAGTCTACAATAGTCAACGATTTCAACATAAAGTAGAGGTGAATTGGAAGGGTTTCATTTCAGGGGAAGAGCATTTCTATCTCAGAAAACCTGACCACTTGAAATGTGGCCCTGCGAGTAATGCGGTTTATCGATTACGAACGGGGGGAAAAAATAACAACTGATAATCGATATTGGGGTCTGATAAGTAATGTCGTTACTAGCCGAGTGAATATTTCCGAATTACCGCTCAATAAAGTATTGATTTGTGTGGCTTTCACTCAGATAGAAGTCCTTGTCAACGGGTCATTGATTGGAGTTAACAGAACAGCCAATATGCCCCATCTCGAGGAGATCGGGCAATCCGCGCATTACTCAACCGAATGTGGCTGAATATTTACATCTGCTGATTCGGTCGTGCCTAACGACAGGTCAGTGACACAGTGGCCAACATGGCTGCTCCATGAAAACGTGGCCCCAGTCCTAATCCTAACTGATAATCAATATTTGGGGTCTCACAAATAATGCTGTTCCTAGCCGAAACTATTAGAAGCCTTCCTGAAGAAAGTGTACGATCCAGTGACCATTGCCCGTAAGTTACTGTGGCAATTACTCGATCCACATACATATCAAATAATCACAGGTCCAGATACTCACTCACCCTATCTATTGGCGGTTCATCTGAGTATATATTTAGAAAACTGATAACGAACTTGTTTGTATCCCACCGTCAAAGTTGCGCTTCGTGAAACAACACATTTACATACACTTCCGGTATATAATCCAGGTGTTCAAATCTGTGTGCTCCACATGACGACGATTCAAACACGGAAACCCATTTATAACAAAACAACATTTCACTCACTAGTTCACTTAGGCTAGACACCAAGCTACGAATCGTAACACCATAGAGCCAAGTGAATATCTTAGTGAATATTGTTTAGTCAATTTTCATTTCTGGGAATCTTCAAATGTAGACAGATTCTCTTTGGTTTCAAACCCGCTGATGCGAGATCAACGGCCCAGTGGTCACCACGGTTGCTTCATGTAGGCGTGTCCGGTGTTCGAATCCCGGCCATGGCAAGGTCATGCACTATTAATGAGTTTTAATAAGAGCGAAACTTGAGTTCAATGTTTCTTTTCGAAAGAGGCCGACTTGCAGTTCCATGGGAATGGGACAGCTGCGATCAATGGTGTGTGTCGTACAGTCTATATAATAACCAAATTCACTAATATTAATGAGTAACCCAATGATAAACCATTTTTTGCAGTGTAGCTCCCTCATGTGACTATTAGCGTGCACTGTCCTCCATGCCAAACTTGACAGTCACACCCATTATTCATTTGAGCGATACGACGATATGGTCTGTTGGTTTCGCTCATACGTGCAGATCATCGAAAGAAAGACATGACTTCTCTCCGGGAAATAAGATATATGTTGTAATTAAATCAGTGCAACTGTGTGTGCTTCACCCATCCTTGTAAAAGGTCATCGATGAACGGCGTTGTTCAAAAGATGAATTGACGTTGCACTTAAGCAAACCGTCTCAAGGTTAATGCATAACCAAACTACACTCGGCTCACAAAAACGTTGTATTGTTTCCTCGTTTCTTATATGGTTTCGAAGAACAGTTTCTTACTCCGTTAGAATTTATTCTGAGCGAAACACTTTCCTCCTGATATTTGGGGTTAATGAAGGATCATTTTGCTCACATGCAAAGACGAGACGATATTTTGCCGCATTCGTGAAAGACCAAGTGAAACTTTGGCGAAACATTGGATTTAACAAGATAGTGACGCCGAAACCGTTCAGATGACGAAAATAGCCATCAAAACATTATGAGATACCGTATGAAAACTCTCATGTATCTAAGATGTAAAACATGGAAGTCGTTTGAACGGAGTTAGAAAGACATCTAGTTCACCACACTACTCATCAGGTGTAGGGTCGGGAACCGATAAAAACCGCTTTATTTATCTGTACGTCGATATATCCGGAGACCAATGACAGTGAATCAGTAGGTCACGAAATAGTCCATATCCATGAATTTAATAAGCCTTTCTGCCTTGGTGATTCACTGACAGTGATTTGAGTTCAACCGAAAAATATCTGGGAGATGATGGCGCTATCTGTATAAGAGCAAGGTTACCAGTATACTTCCATTTTTAAACATGTTGAATCATTCTGGAATAGAAGCCATTTGTAATGGATATTCCAGTTAGTGTGGACAGTATGTTATCGTTGTAGCTTTGAGATTTTAAACAGTGGAACTTATATTAACAAATTACGACTAGAAATTCGCTGTTAGGTAGAATATATTGCACACAGGGAACCTTCATATCAAAGGTCTCGAATGAAAATGTTTCAGCAAAGAAACCCACTTACACGGTGTGTTGGCTTTCTACTAGGTAGCTTCATAGATGAAAAACATCCGGGACGCACACAGAACTCACATTTGGGGCTGAAAATTGTCCCAGTGATCAAAGAAATAACGGTGTAGCGGCCTTGCGAATATGGAAATTCTAACTGATTCACGCAGTGGTGTATATACACATCTGTTCTTCAACAGTCTTGAAATATCCCGCCGTGAACCTAGTAATTATTGCACACTTTATAAGTAGATAAGCAAACGTACGTATGTTTACATACCCTAGTGAGATATACGTGCATTATTAGTCTGTTTAAACTTTCCTTAAAGACTATGCACTAGAAGGTTTTTATAGCCTGAATATCAGCCCTGCTAAAAATGCGTTAACTAATAGGATTTGGTTTTACAAGACGCCATATTGTTTGTCTCAATCCATCTCAAGCTCCCGAGAACACATGTCACATTGTTCTGAAAATGGTTTTCCCATAGTACGTACCTGATTAAAAGCTATGTTGTGCGTCATCATTTCTGGGTGGAACTATTCCTTATCTCATAGTAGCATTTTAAGATAGCCTTGTTGCTATCAGACCTATCGATTGGGAATCATTCGCCCTAAAGTACCGGAAGTGAAGTTGCAAAATGAACTTTAATTGGGGGTCTCTTTGATACTATAGTCAATTTCGAAAGGTCCGTGATACAGTGAACTGATGGAAAAATCTTGACATGGCATTATCGGTTATTTCTATTGCAAGTCCGTTTAATGGAGATGGAAATCAAAATCGTTCATAATCTATTCACTCTGAGGCTAATCTCACAGTATGGTTCAGTCCATTTTAATGTGTTTACTAACACCCTGATGAATAAAACGCTCAATGAGCCTTGTTTTCGCAAGACTGACTCTCATTTTGTATGACTGACCAAAGTTAACTGTCAGCTTTTGTTACCCACTATAGTCACATTCTGACAGACCTGCTCTCAACATCTGATGTCCTCTGTTGTCCGATATTTGTAGGTATATGCGTTAACAGAATTGTTTCGGCACTGTCTTCGCAAACAACAATGACTCGCGAAATGCGAGTGAAACATTCTCGACTATATGTGTAAAAATCTTTGGTGCACTGTTAATTAGTTGACAACTTTCAAAGTGGGACTGATGGAACAAGTGACAGAAGAATGTTACCACTGAAGCTGACGGTGGCTGACGATTTACGTATAAACGGACGAACACATACGATCGATGTATTGCAGGGCAAAAACCAGCTGTAATGAGAATACTGTTGCAGAATCACATATCAAAATAAGAAAACTTCCAGATTACTTGAATGCCGGTTTGTGTGACCTAAAAATACCCGCAAACTTGTAACTCAAACAGATAGTTTTTAGTGGAGAAGCCTATTCCATGTAGCAAATGGGCGCGCCCGGCATCATACCTCACAGATATTTAATTTTGTAGTGAACATTGTGATTTTAGAGACAAAGTACTCGAAACTCCCACTCATTGTACATTCATCCATTACTCCGCAAAATCTATTGTCTTACGCTTTGAGACTAGTGGTATCACCTTCACATTTGTCCGGCTTTTGGTTAAAAGGTCTGTTTCTTTGTGTTATCCATCTAACACAGTTTTTCTCTCTAGTTAAAGTGCAACCTTAATGAACCTTGACAATTTATTTTATCCTTTCTGCTTTATTCTATGTTGTAGGTTGCTGTTACAGTACACACAAATATTGACTGAGGGATGATAAGTCATCTACTAACAACAAACCTATCCTGACGATATCTGGCTTACCGTCTTTTTTTGTGCGGTTCCAGGAAATCATTTGTATATTCACCGTGTTCATTAATTAAAGGTTCAGTCACTCAGAGCGAATAAACCCACCTATGGATGCTGAGCTAACAGACTACTTAAAAAACTGGGAGATTGCGGTTTTCCTTTCTTCCTGTTACTTTTTAGGAATTTATAAAGAATAATTCAATTCGATGAAGTCATTTATGAACAGGTTTCAGCGACTACCGAACTGAAACAAAGTAGTCCACTTTGAAGACTTCGTTCGGTAAAAGTAACTCGAGTATATTAAAATTGGTGAGTATAGAGAAATGTTTGTTGACCACATCCTATTGATTCCCGTGGTTTAACCTACAGTAACAGGGTAGAAACTTTAGCTGAGTCATTACTTGGTCATTTGTGTAGGACACACACAAAGCCTGAAAACGTCTAATTGACCGTTACCATATCAACGACGTTGTTCGTATTGAATTTTTCTTATGCAGTAGTTGTTAAATCAGCTCAAGAGTTTTTTGTATCACTCTGCTCTGTCCAAACTGTTGAGGAAATTAAACGGACCTAATTCACAGCCAACATCACTAATATATGCCTATGGGTAGAATGCTTGAGATGGGTTATCCAGCTACGGTAGAATCTCGTCAATAGCTTCATATTTTAAGTAGTCAACCCAGAGTAGTTTTAGACTTGCTAGTTCTTGCCTACTTCTAACCAGCAATTCCTTTCAAATCAGTAGGTCTTGCGAGAAAAACCAAGTATAATTTGTTATTTAATGTTGACTAGTGGGGGTTTCTAACCTCCATACGATTGAAAAACCACCCATAATTGGTCGCAACCGTCACATTGCAGTAAACTATCTCGTCAGTCCGTTTTCAAAAGAATTGATAGATTCTTGTTTGGCTCTTGTGAAAGCTCGTCAGCATTGCACATCCTTGCCACTACCGGGACTATAACTTTGGCCACACTCAGAGTTTATATGGCAGTTACTGTATCTCCTCACGAGACGATGGGGTGATGAGAGCTATTGGCAATCTTTTCTCATAAGCGAATATAATTGGGCGTTCACGTGTGATAAATCGGTCGTGCCTAATGTGAAGTCAATGGCGCAGCGGTCATTCGTTCTTTGACTAGTTTGCACTAAGCTGAAGTGCTTGTACATTCGGTAAAGTAATGTTTTGTATTTCAGTTGATACTAATATATGCACTATCACTTGTGTGGTTTGAACTCATAACTCTGTTGAGGTTTTAGACTTTTTAAATCGATAAGTATCCCTACAATAGCTGTGCCACACCTAGTGACATTAATTAGCTCGATGGTTCTGTAACTCCAGTTCGACTCCTGTTTACACAGAGGATGGTCACGTTCGGTTTATATCGGTGATAAGCTGGTGAGTGTTTTTGTAGAATGACAATGTTTTGTAGGACCCTGATATGATAAAGGTTCCGTTATTATGTCAGTTTGTACCAGACGCAAAACAAAGTCTATGGGATGACGTGGCTGTAAAGTGGAAATGGATGTAGAAATTGATAATTTTTTAAATGCCTAATAAGCTCATACGTAATGTTTCAAAAGGAATACGGGTAGGTGCAATTTGTAAAACGTTTGTGTTGTCTTGGACTTTATGCAGTCTGTCTTCTAAGAGTTATACGCGCATCGTAAAAGCAGACAACTCTCTGACCATTTTGACTGACTGGTTGAATTTGTCCAAAATTGGATCAGTCAGACTGTTTGAGAAATGTCATAGTGTAGCGAAAAGGCGTCCAGTAAAGCACAATTCTTATTGTCCAACATGCTGGTCACGTTTATGAGTCAAAATTCCGGCCCACAACACCCCCGGTTTCCACTCCCACGTCGGATGCACTTTGACCTGGTTTGTGTGCCCGATGCCTTCTGTCAGAACGTTTATCGCCTACCATCCCCGGGTCAATCTCGTTAAGCGATGGCTACTCTGTCCACTCTTGCTGCCCGCAATCCATCCACTTTGGCCTCTGGTCGTGTTTTAGCGCCATGCCGAGATATTCCTCTGGATGTTAGAATACACGTACCTCCGATATCGCTATCAATCCCATTTTGCCTGTCATTCCTCGTCTGTTTGGCAGATCCCGTTAAGCGATGGCTCATTCGGCGCCCATGCTGTCCCGATCCGCTCGCTATGGGCTTTTTGAAGTATCTTGCAGCCTGGTCGATGCATTTCGCCGAGATTTGGAGCACCCGCACATCCGGCTTGATAATCCACCACAATATGATACGTGAGTACCTAGTTGTGCCCTGCTGGTCTGAAATACCTAACAACACTCAGCTCAGGCGACAAATCAGGTTCTGTAGAGTGAAAATGGAAACTCTGACAGATTGAATTATTTCCCACATAATAACCAAACTACGGAAACGAACATAGATGGACAGTGCTCAGACTATGATGATTTCAGTCTTAGTTCCATGTTTGAAACGTCTATATTTGAATTCTTTCAATAACAACGTCTTCACAAACGTTCCATAGAACCTCCTTGTGAATTACACTTATTCTGTCACCTCTTAGGCATAAGCCTCCAAACCGGAAGTGTATTCCGTGTCCACTTGGAGTTACATGTTCCTCCAACAACACATGGGCGAACAAAAGCTCGGCATGGATGGTAGAATTCAAACAACCGTTTGTGCTAATCCATTGACCTCTGACATTTATGGAATTATGTGGTAAGTCATGTAAATGTCGTATGTTGACGTTAGCTGAGGTCCGGAATGTTCCACAAACCATTCGCCATTCTCTATGAGGTCAATTTTCCATGTGCTAAAAGTGAGTTCGTGAATTTTACCCTTGGAATGTCTGCGAAATTGTAAAAATGTACTTCCCGTTGTTAAGCATGAACTACACATCAGGTTCAGATTTGAAGGAAAGTAAAGCCAAATGCCTGAATGAGGTGGCCACATTTACTAGAAGGCAATTCAAAGGTCAGAGAAGGTCCCAAACTGCTTTTCTCAATCTGTGAACGATATGACATGCTCAAGATGCACTGAACTTTGAAGTGAGCCGTGTTAATAGTCAGGGTTACAACAACAGGTCCTCGTTTTTTCTATGCAACTGACTTGGATCACAGTATGACAAGTAACAATTGGTTAACATCTTCTTCTTACTAAGTCACAGAAGGCGCCAACATTTTGATTGGAAGTGAGCTTGTGGTATGTTGGTAACCCGATCTTTGATAGGCCTACCACCCAACGTGATTACGTATCAAATGGAACGCCAACAGACGCTGGGACCTGACTGCCTCTCAGTTAATTGACTAACTCAGAAAAGAATGTATGTTCATTGGGTACAAGGCGGAAGCAGTTAGAAGTTGGACGCAAAACATAGTTTCACAATGACGGGAGATTTTGTGTTTGTAGAGTTCACAAAAAGCAGTATTCCGAAGTTTATGCAACTGCATCTGAATAAATGGACTGCTATCGAATCACGTAATGGGCAGGTGTACTCTGTCACCTACGTATGTAAACAGTGATAGGTGGGAACGGCCCTCAATATATGTGAAAGACAGTGACACAGATCCCTTCCATTAAAAACTAATGTGACCAAATCAACCATACCTGAACTGAACGCTAGTCACAAACATAATTACAGGAACCAAGCTTAGCACAGAAAAGTGATATTGCCAACGAATTTATCACGTTCATCAGTTTTGAGCACGAACTGCTTTCTCCAGAAATGATATAGACCAATGTCTCATGAAGGACATTTGGACCGCGTGAATTTTATCAACCAGAAGACATTTCGGGGTAATGTTCACGCATCTAGTCAATGTTGTGGCAACACTGAAAAGACTTAGCTGAGTTTTGGAAAGAATACCACTGACAGACCGTCTTACTGGAGCTTTGTGGCGTAATTCGAGAAACAGGTTGTTGAGCCGACGTAAGTAAAATAACAAGTCTTATGTGAGCAACTCGGAAAAATTCTTCTTGTCACATAATACATCACTTGCAAAGGTCCACCGTGATTTTTTTTACGCAAAAAACGGTGTTCCGATACATACGCTCCTCGTCAGAAGAATGTGCTCTCTTTTGCACAGAATGTAAACTTTAGGCCGTTTAACCGATAATCTTGAAATCAACTCAACCGACAATCTTCTGGGCTTACTGGAATTGCAACTTAAAAAGAACTTACTAAAACTACACTTCTAAAATAAAGGGCGCGAAGGATTAACAAAGGTTGAACTGAAACGACTATCATCTTAGCAGCCGTGAATTATTTGTAACTTATAGACATGGTACACTAACATTTCGAAGTGGAACAGATGTGTAAAACACTAATTCATTTCAATGTATTGAAATGGTCTACAATCATTCTCGTCGTACATTTATTCGCTTCCTTCATTAGTTTATTGAGAAGAAACGCGATTCTAACGATTTTTCACTGACATACATTGAGCACTGTTCAACGTTTGCAGTCCCATTGAGTGTACAGCCAGATCTTTTCAAAAAGAACTACGAGACACGAACTTCGTTCCTGTTAGGTTTCGTCAATAGTTCATACCCTTGTTACGGCCGGGGCTAAAATTCCGGTAAAACTTCCACGAAATAACCATGATGATCACTGTGCTAACGACCTCAGCTTAGGCACAACTGAATTATCGTATACAAACACAACACGCGCGCACGCATACACAACACAACCTGCCCCCCTAAATGCTTGATATAAAAAACCTGTTTCATGTTATTGTAAATTTGGTACTGACGAGTCAATACGAAATGCTTGCATCTGCCAGTTTCCGTGTTCTAACGGTCTTGTTCAAACTTCTGAAGTGAATGAACTGTTACAACCATATTAGTTTACGAATAGTTTCCAGAGTGCCCAGTCGCTTTGAAAGGAGGCGCAGTAACGGTCTGTCAACTGCAATCAGTGAACTCTTGATAGGAACTTCGTGCTAAGCTTGAATCACTAAAACTATCCATTTTTTCAAACTGGTCTTTGTGTTGCTGACAAACGGTAGGGATCTTGGTTAATTTAATTCGAACAGCGATCGTAGGTGACGGTGGCCACCTCCTTTAACGCAGAAGCTAAGATCAATTGTGGTCAACCTTCAGCCTAGGTTAAACGAAATCCTCCACTCGCACTTGTTTCCAATAATGAAGAGTAATCAGAAATCAAAATATGGACAATTAACCACTTAGTGTAGAACAGGTATGCGTAAACTACTCTATATCTCAACGGTTTAACAACGGGTTGCTTACGTTCAAGCTTTCACTGGTATGCTGATCTACTCGTTCATTGCCCTGAGTACCAACTGGGACAATGACGTCTCCAAAGTCGTTGCCTACTATAAAATTACGTATGTATATCCGAATGTAGAGGACGGCTACAAATACGCAGAGTATCAGCACCTTATTGGTGCTTGAACCAGAGCACAATCCGGCTTGACGTGTTATTTGAGTGAGTAAGTTTGAATTGTTCCAATATTGGGCCTCCCAGCTGTTAGATTTGAGATGCCTGAGGATTTAGATCAAACTTTTATCAACAATAATAATGAACGTTTTCCTGGAATTGATCCCCCATGAAGGTCGTATACCAGGGGACTATTAGGAACAACAAAGATGGCGATCATTGCCATTTTGCACAAGTGGTATTAATTCACTATCTACACGCAAACAGTTTGACGTGACTGAATCATTTCGGTCTAAGATTTAAACGCCATATGTTTGCATCTTGTTATGACCAATACCAAAGTCCTCCTGTAAACAGTATGGTTAGCTGTATCCGACAGACGAGTCACGGTATACTCTAATGCAAAGAGATAAGTCTGATTGTTTGGTAAACAAATTTGGGTGATGTTCTTCTCGTTGTCCTCGGTGCGCAACAGTAGTCGTTGCTTCTAAGTATTTGATAGGTTGGAAGTACTCTTACTATCTCTGAATTCTAGCATACATAAGTGAGGTTAATGGGAATGTAACGATTCGACCGTTCAGTCCACTAAATGATTGACACATGACAGCTTTAAAACCTGACTTGTTCATGACTATGTGTTTGATCCTGAGTGTGATTGTGATCAAGAACCAAATCAACAAGGGCAAAAGCTGATAACAGGAAGTTTGAAAAATGTATGACCTAGCATGTTTGATAGGCAAATGAACAATTCAATACATTTTGTCCGGAATATGAAGTTACAGTGAATCAAATTAGAATGATTAAATAACAATCTGAGTGAGGATGTGATAGTTCAAAGTGGATAGAGTAAAATATCGCTCTGTAATAAATGGGTGAGACAACTTCTCACTATTCATACGAACACAAAAACCAGCCTGTCATACATGAGCAAACTGTCACCTTAAGTCGTGTAGTCGTGTGTATTCAATTTGATATTTAGAAGGTCAACCATGAACGAAGTGGCCGTTGTCTTCTATGGTGTAGTGTTATTTGCATCTATCATTTATAACCGGATTAGGTCCTGAAGAGTTAAAAACTTGGGAAACAAGTTTTTGTTACGTTGGGTATTTGCGTTACTGCATTATCCTGCCAAAAAGTCAATTCCACCCACGTGCGCTGCATTGAACGCCAACACAAAATGTATACTGCGTCGGCTTTGATTACCGTTCTAACTTCCGTGCACGATTATCAATTCACTCAACTTATTGTTGATCATTTACAACTGGCATACCTTTCGAGAGTTACTCTAATCATTTGTGACACACATCAACATTGTCCCCATCAATCCGGCCTCATCAGATTTATGATTCCACAGTGGGTAAACAATGTGGTTTGTAAGTCACGAGTTCAGGAAACTACGTTTGACTCTGTTCACATGAATCTGAAATTGGTGTCGGCCACCTTGTTCATTTTCCGAGGAGCCAGCTAAGAAGTTTTGTGGAGGGTAATTTGTATTGTCTGGTTGAGCTGTGCTTCTGAAGAGCTGTTTTAATTCTCTATGCGTGTTCGACTGCACTAGTGTTTAAAATTTTTACTTTGGATTGTGTTGGCAAAAAATCAATGCAATCTACAGTATACCCAGGTGTACTTGTTTAATTGCCGGTACAAATCATTTTTCTGACAGTGTGAAGGTAAGGAACACCCAAACACCAGCACACTTCATGTCCTACAGTGATTTACATCAACTGGCCTTGTGGTAATAGGTGTCATTTCGATTGATAGCCAAGGATGGTCAATTATATATTTACTCTCAGTCGTGGTTTCATGATAACTTCTGAGATTGAATGACTCGCGTGAACTACAGATGTCAGTCAGGTACAACTTGTCATACTAGTGCTATTGAGACCAGTTAAGCCGCCGTTAATGCCCAACTAATTAACAAGGCATCGGGATGGACATCTGAATGTGTGGTTTGTTATCTACCCAGCAGGGAATGTTGATTGATATAAACTGAACAGCGCTCGCACTGGGCAGAGCATTCACATATATTTATCGGTCTATCCGTCTAGGAAATGAGCAATATTCAGATTTTACTAGTGTTAGAATTTGTCAGGAGCACACAGCCTCATCACGACCGGAAATCCAACCACGTTCATTACTAGGAGCTAATAGTCACTGTATGCTATCGAGGCGACCAAATAACTTAAGTGTGGATTACAAGCGAATGTAGCCGAAAGTTCCGGTGACTTGATTCCACTTGCCGTGAGGCAACTGACACTGAGTTCAACAGATTTCTAAATTGCACGGTAAGTTAACCTGCAAAGCCAACAATTTAGGCGTCAGTGTGAGTTTGACCAGAGGTGGTCAGCGTTTCCGTTCTCGTTGACTAATATCAAGTTGGTCTAACTTTGATGAATTGAACTGTGTTGACTCCCGCGTACGTGCAACTGACAAGCTGTGGGGTTTGTCCAACTGGTCAGGTTGATTCCGGTGACATACGTCACCCTAGTATCAAATGATCCAGTGAACCAGGCTAAGCGGTCTATAGTGAGAGGGGATTTGAACACTCAGACATAACCAGATAGTACTGAGCGGTGACATTTGGATATTCCGCTTTTTAGCGATAGAATATTATCAGCAAATCTCGCCAAAGTTATGGTTACTTCAAGTGGTGACAGTCTGATCAAGAATGACCAACTTACAAATGTTATTTGGTCTTTCAGCAGTTCTTACGTAGACTGTACAATCTTTCCGTTTTTTTAAAAAATACTTAGGTCCCCACTAGATCGTTCACCTGGTATTTTTCAAACGCGACTATTCCATTTGATTTCTTGAGGTAAATTTGTGTTTCATTGATCTGCCCTGCACACCAATCAATCGCAAAAAGCTTTATTGGTGGCGACCATTGTACGGATCACAATGAAAATGCGGCCAAGGCGGGTGAATTGATGAAGGTCACATACAGGCAAAAGCGTTTGTATTAAGGACTAGCAATCATTAAGAGTCACGCAAACAACGTGTACCGGAATTCCTGTGGCAGTGGAAACATGCATTTTTAGTCGGGATGAGTGGTTAATTAGCCAGTGCATTACAGTAAATGTAGAGTAAGTTTGACAGATGGAAATATATTTCACATGTCTAATCCGTTCGGGCTGTCTGTTACAAACTACCGTGTCCAACAGTGTAATTCAATTGGTTTCATGGAAACTCAATCATTTTTAATTGCATACAGTTTAGGAAATACTCACGATTAAATGTATACCAAGTGAACCGAATGGCGTACATAAAAACCAATACTGGTTTAAAATTGGTTTAGCCCACCCCCCGAGCGGCAATTGCAAAATGATGGTCATACTAGATTGATTATTATGATGTGTCTTATCTCCATTGACTTGAAACAACACATAGTATCAGGTGACCATAGACGAACGTTACAAGTATTTATTTCACACACTGTTTTTGTGTGAATGATGAACTCAGAAATATCTCCGCAGCATTGTGCTCTCCCAGTAAGAATCACCTTTTCGACAAAGCAAACGTGTTTCTTCTCCACTGAATGATCTAGACAATATGCATTCAGAACCGATAAAACAACCACGCACATAGAACTGATATCAAGGTCACTAAAAACTGTTCTCACCATACTAAATAATCCTCTGTAGTATAGAAAATATTTAGAGTTGTGTGACGGTTGTGCAATCGTTCCAAATTGACAAAGGGTCATTTGTGCAGTTCATCGGTTTTATGTTGTCTGCATACCGTTCGAAGTGAAATCAAGATAGGAAATCAATGTAATCGATTTGGTTTCATCCATGGTCAGCTGCCATGCCATTACTGAGTTACACGCAGGCTAGGATCTTCAAAGGATACTCAACCCTATGCTAGATCCAACTGATAATTATTCGAAGCTTGGTAATATCAACAAACAGAGCAGCATTAAAAACCATGTGTTTTTGGGCGCAGGAGAGAACTAAGTATGACAAAGAAAGGTATGAGGGTGTGAATACAGAGTGGTGTTCCAGATTGAACGTTACGAAAGTTTGATTGTGGCTTTTGCGTGCCAGTAAAATCTGCAGCATGCTACTTTCGAAAAGAAGCACTAGAATCGAGCTTCACTCTTGTTAGATCCGGTCAGTAGTGTATATCCTTGCTGGGATTTGAATACCGGTCACACTTTCCTGATACAACCTTGTTAACCAACGCGTTCCTGGCCACTCCAGGCCCGGTCGACTTGTCATATTTGAAAGCCCAACCATTTCTGACTGGGAAGAGTAATGAGGTTGCTCACCTTTTCCATAGGGAACACAATCACTGCCTATGCGCTCTAATCGATAACTCCGCGACTAGGACTTCCTAGACAAGTCAAAATTCTTATATTCATTCAACATGCTGATAACGATTTTGGGTTACTGATGCACTACTGACAAGAGCGAAACTCTACCCTAGTGTGCCTTTCCGTTATCAGTTAGCTGAAAAGAATTTTTGAATGCGAAATCTGCAGTCAATTTATGATTGATTAGAAAATTTCGTTGACAAGGGCTACCTGTGGTATCAGAAACGACGGAATTAAAGGCGAAACTTTTTCCAACAGTGGTCTTACTGATATTTTGAATAATTGACCTAGTGGTATGGCTGAGATTAACGAAGTCATTAATTGCCGTTGTTTGAGAAACTCAAAAAAATTGTTAAACCTTGATTTGTTTCTTCCTGTTTTAAGGCGGAAAAGCCCTCATCTCACAGTGTAACTGCTTTACGTTAGTCGAAAGTTTTAACATTCAGCTATCGAGAATAACAGTCTAATGTTCTGTACGCCCTTATGTTTGCATCAAATCAGGTGCAGTGTGCACAACACATCCACACAACTGATCGTTTGCTGGGTGTTAATTTGGCTTGGTTTACAGAACAAACATTCCACCCAATAAAACTGATGTCAAGTTCTTTAGACATTTCTCGATCAGTCATGTTTGAACACCACACTGGACTGACTTTTTTGCTTTGACTTTAGTAGAAGTTGACCTGTTTTTTTACAAAAGAGTTGGTTCATGCCAAGCTCCCGAGTTCGCCTCCTGTGTACTTTTAGCGAGTTTTCCTTCTTCATGGTGGTGTCGAACGCTGAAATCTTTGTAACTCAATCTTAGGGATTTTCCTCTTTGGGAAACATTATACGGCCCCCCATTACCCACTTGACAACTCCGGAGGTCAATTTTGTTACCTAATTGTCGTCCAATTCACAACCGTTTGATGTGGTTATGTGACTAATTGCTCTTGATTTCTTCTCGCTTGAAAACCATGATGGTATAAAATGTTATGTAATTGGCCCGATGATGAATAACCGAAAACAGACTGTTCGCCAAAATCACCTTTGTCTTCTAATGAACTCATGGGTCTATTCGAATCGTTGAAGCAATCCAAGGATCCCACCGTGCTTAAGCAGCTGAACGGCTACTTGAAATACAGCACGAAACTTGAACTGGCGAAAGTCCATATTCGGTTCCTCACTGAATGCGTTACTGCGAGACAATATCCAAAATACTTCTGGAGGGTTTTGCGGCGAAATGGCATTCAACCTACGGGAAGCACGCTGAAACGACACGCACTGAATGAACTAGAAACAAACTCTGCAAGGATCGATGAGCTGATGCGAAATTTAAATCAACGAGTCACAGCGGTAGAATCACTCACCACTGAAGAGCGAGTTCAATTCGAAGAATATGTTCAGAACATCGTCAGGAAGCAAGCGAGTATGAAGTCTAACAAATTGAAAAGAAACCTGAATTCTACAAGTATGGTATCTGAGTTCCCGAGCAATCCTGAAAGGTATGTCCACAATTTTACAACGATGCATCTATCGAAACCGTTGCTAGAGGTTTTGTCACTCGGTCCTAAGTTTTGCTGCCCCAGAAATAAATTGAAACAGCTTGATTTGGAGGTTCAGTTTGAGAATTTATACAGTCAGGTCGAATCACTGGTTCCGTCGTCAGAGCTCAATACAGAACACTTCAAAACCACCCTAGTTAACACGTCCTATCAGTACCTCAACGCTAAACCGCACTTAAGCAGTATTTTAACGAGACGGCATTTCCAAGAGCTGGATGATTTGAGAAGAAATAATGATATTCTATTGTCGAAGCCTGACAAAGGTGCAGGAATTGTTTTAATGGACAAGTTGACTTACATGCAGAAAATGACCAACATTTTGAGTGACTCGTCTAAATTCAGCAGCCCACTAAACGAGAAAGATAAGACCGATGCGATCGAGAAAAGCATTTCCAGAACTGTAAGAAAGCTAAAACAACAGGGTTTGATAGACTCCGCGACGTTCGAACGAATTCGACCAACTGGAACCATAATACCCAGACTGTATGGTTTACCGAAGGTTCACAAGGAAGGATGGCCATTACGCCCGATTCTTGATATGTGTAATTCTCCATATCATTCGATGGCACAGTGGCTAACAGAGTTGCTAGAACCCGTTCGGAAGGACATTGCAGTGCATTCGCTAAAAGACACGTTTGAGTTCGTTGATTCCATCCGTTCGCTGAATGTGGAAAACAAGAAGATTTTTTCCCTCGATGTATGCTCTTTGTTCACGAATGTACCACTTGTAGAAACCGTTGACTATCTCTGCGGTTATATTCGTTCAGAAGGTTTAAATGTGGGTTTACCCGAAGACGCGCTCAAGCAGCTGATATTAACTTGCACGCAGAATGTACAGTTTCAGATTGATGGAAAAAGATACCGTCAGAAGGACGGCGTTGCGATGGGGTCACCGTTAGGCCCACTGTTAGCAGATATCTTCATGGCAATGTTAGAAAGAACTACGCTACGTGGGATTATTGACAATAGCGCTCTCTACAAAAGGTACATGGACGACATCATCTGTGTGGTTGACGAAACTATGGATCTAAACTGCCTATTCGCGGAGGCGAACAAGGCACATCCTAATCTCAACTTTACACTTGAGGCCGAGAAAGATAGACAAATATCCTTTCTGGATGTGGCACTGAATCGTCGTACAGATGGTTCACTTCAGAGGGGTATTCACAGGAAGGGGACTTGGAACGGCCAGTATACTCATTTTTTCAGTTACGTACCGCTCAGACAGAAGAGAAACCTCGTTCGTAGTTTAACACACAGAGCTATGAGGATATGTACTGATGACATGATTGAAACAGAAATGGTCTTTTTACGGCGGATACTCGCAGAGAACTCTTATCCTGTAAAATTCGTGGATAAACATATGGAACTGACAGAACCAAAAGTTAAGCTCCTATCTGCGGAAAAGAAGTCCGTTTACATGACGCTAGCTTACAAAGGCGAGGCCTTGGCCGAATTGGTGACTCGCAGAATACGTAACGCAATTGAAAAGACCTACAATGCGGCACAACTGCGAATCACATTCGGATCAAACCCGGTAGTCCACGTACAACTCAAAGATACGTTGCCTAAATGTGTGACTTCATTTTGTGTTTACTCCTTCAAATGCTCCTGTGGAGCAAGTTACGTCGGTCGCACAACCAGGCGCCTTTCTCAGAGGATACGTGAGCACCACCCCACTTGGCTAGCTAAGGGCGAGGTGAAGTCCATTTCGAGTGCAATTCTGGCGCACCTTGTAGACACAGGGCACCAAATCTCCCCAGAAGTGGCTTTCCAGCCCATTTACCGCCTGCCCAGCCGTCAATCTAGAGGAGTCAAATTTCGTATTCTGGCCACCGCGGAAGCGATCGGAATCCGGTTGCGCAATCCACAGTTGTGCGCTCAGAAGAAATTTGTTCAGACCCTACGGTTACCATGGCCCCCCATTACCCACTTGACAACTCCGGAGGTCAATTTTGTTACCTAATTGTCGTCCAATTCACAACCGTTTGATGTGGTTATGTGACTAATTGCTCTTGATTTCTTCTCGCTTGAAAACCATGATGGTATAAAATGTTATGTAATTGGCCCGATGATGAATAACCGAAAACAGACTGTTCGCCAAAATCACCTTAGTCTCATTATCGTCAAATATATATTCATATCTGTGAAGTTACTTCAGAGATACAGTTGGTATTGCAACATAAGAACTTGCAGGGCGAAACAGCTCAAAGCGTTACATCAATAGTTCGTTTATGAACATCGATATGTGACGAAGTCGTGTGAATTTTTCTTCTCGAATCCAGTTCAAATTGAGCATTTTGTTAGTGAATTAAGTTCACAGATCCTGTTTTTACATTGTACGGATTTGATAGTATTGTATTCATTCAAACAACGTCAGTGTTAATACTGAATCCCCAATCAATGCTTATGCATTTACGATACATTAGTTCATGTCTCACTGAAGAGGGATTACACGAAAATTAAGTGAATGAGATGTGAATCGTTGTTGTTGAAAAAACAAGCATCAAAAAGGGGGGTGGAACGTATGCAATCTCTTACACTTTGTTTACAGGTGGTCTTGATCGCGTTACACACACTGTGCATGTAATCCACGAACAATGATCGGATGATTAAGATATTCGGACCATTTGGCCGAGGTGGTCGTTGAGTACGGTATGATGACGCTAGCACCTTATTTGGAATTGATGAGAATTAGTGAAAAATATTCATACACTAACATGCGTCTTCTGACAAGACTACTGGGCCCAAATTTAGTCGAGACAGTTTATGACATGAATATTCCTCACTGGTTTCAACACCATCATTATCGTCATCAGCCATGAGCCTGACCAAAAGGTATTGTGGCTCGGACCACCGCTCACCTCAACACTGACGTGGAATAGCCTAGAAGGAAACGTTACAAAGAAGATCAACAAATATTACAGAAGACTAAGCGGAAGAACTAGAAATGGTATAGATACAGGTACGCCATTGACTGCGACACATCGCCATCTCGGATAGCGTATCTAACCAGCGGTTCGAGTGATCACGAGGACCCCATCCAGGCAGCCGATGCCTGCCCACTTTGCTCAATGGAACCGTCAAGGTTTTCATATTTCATGACCATGTTGTTGCTTGACCACCACGAGGTTTTACCCAGGTGTTAGTGGCCTCAGTATATGATGCCCGGTACGGTAAACGCTCAAGTAGCCTACGGAGCACGTGGCCCAACCACCTCAGTCTGTGCAACGTAATTAGTTGACCAATTGGTCGCGCATCTGGAGCGTTCCGGAATACGCGCCGGCGAACTGCCACATTGCTCACGCGATCAGTCCACTTATGGTGGGCCAAGTGGCGGAGACAACGATGGTCAAACACAGCAAGCCTGTTGATATCCTGTTTGCGAACAGGCCACGTTTCCGAACCATACAACAAAATGGAACGCACACAGGCATTATATACCCTTCCTTTCAGCGACGAGCGAACGTCTTTTCAACGCCACAGATGACGCAGTTCGACAAAGGCAACTCGTGCCTTTGTTATCCTCACTGATATCTCATCAGAAATATTACAGGCTGACGAGATAGTGCTACCTAAGTATGTGAAACTGTCCACAGTCTCAAGCGTATTATCTGCAATAAAGAAAGTAGGGGTGGAAATGCCCCAGTCTTGAAGTAGCACTTTGCATTTTGAAGGTGCGAGGCCCATTCCATACAAGCCAGCCCGGTCACTCACCTTGTTCAGAATGGTGTGTACGTCTTCGGCAGAGGGGCTAAGTAAGACAATGTCGTCCGTGTACTCCAGATCGGTCAATCTAGCGCCAGGAAGAAGCTCAACACCAAGCCCACTGGATTCACGGAGCGTCCCCTCCAGAATGTCGTCCATGACAAAATTGAACAGGAAGGGGGAAATCGGACACCCCTGTCGAACACCACTAGAAGTGATGAACTCCCATAAACTCTCAGCCTGCTTGCAGAATGAGCTTACAGTGATCTCACGTTTCAACATCTTGGTTGGTAAATCACCAAAAAATGGGTGTAGTCACTTGTTTGTTTGGATCGCTCATCATTTTCACAACGATCCTGGTCAGATCGTAAATGTACCATAATGATGCCATTCTAGATGACAAATATAGCCTACAGTTTCTAATACATACCATCGGCTACTATCATACCTTGAGGTCAGTCGATAACAATTTAAACTATAGCGTCAAAAGCAGTGCAAAAATGTACATGGCCTAGTGAACAGTAGGTGTAGATTTTGCTACGTGACAGAACTATTCAGATTTCTACGCACTTTCAGGGTGTGGAATAGTGAACCATAGGCTTATTTTGTTGATCACCCACTGATACTCCCAGAGTAGTTTTAACGTGTAGCAGACGACATGATGCAGAAAAGATGCACATGTCTTCTTTGTCGCATAATACCATTACGCGTTGACATCACACTACCAATCATGGTTAACAGTGTCACGTGTTATTTGGGAGTCGTAAATGTGCGAATGCAGGTAACGCTGTTAATGTTGTGTATCTGTTGGACTACTTTCTAAGTTTCATCGATGCAATTGAAAAGTGGTTCTGTAATTTCCCGAAGATACAGTTTCTGTTACAATATAGATGACTCAGTCTTTAAACATCAATTTCTCCCCCGTTATATCAAGTGTAAAACATCTATCGGTGGTCAAACCATCCAGTATATCACACTCAAAATTTTGGCACTGAGGAACCACAAAATCCAATCTTGCTGTGCTAGCCAGATCAGAAATAAGACATTAGGTCAGCCGCACACAGAGTATACAAATCAAGCGATTAGGGTAACCGTTGCACACTGCTATCAGAGCCATAGCAAGGCAATTTGTGTTCCTCAAATGGGAATAAGTTTATCGGAATAAGCTTTATAAAGTAGGTCTGAATCTGCCTGATCAGCAAGACAACTGAACTGATAGTTTAGATCTTCTAATCAGCAAAATGATACGTCAAACCAAAGCAGATTACTTCACCGACTTCACAGTTCACTGGAGGAAACAAGCTCAGCCTGAAACAGTGTGCAGTGATTCGCTTGTTAGTTTGTATTTGAAGCCGCGAAAAAGAAATGGGAATCCACGTGTACCAAGTCGAACAAGTACACGAATGTCCTTTACTCAGCTCGAACGGCTACTAAGATTTCCTGAATTTTAATTTTTTATTGACACCTTGATATGAAAGTAGTCCGGTGATTGTAATGGCAGATCAACCGTGAACAACTTAAAAGCAGTCAGCTGACTTAAAATAAAGTTGGCTTCCTCACCACCTCTTTTTTCTTCGGGCTGGCACCACAACAATTGTGGTTGACTATTAGACGATGATAAATAATCGGTCACGTTGACTTCTTAATAGCTAAGTGTATGGAAGATGAATTGAGATTGGGCTGAGGTTTTTTTCCGAACGAGACCATAACACTGACTTTTACGTTAAAAATTGTTAAACTTATTGAACAAATTGTAGTAGAACTGACCGTCATTTATGTCATGTTCGACAAGAGCTATCCGGAGTTGCTCAGTTTCAGTTATGTGTGTTCTAGATGATCGAAATCCGATTGAATAAACGCACAAAACTATGACGAAAGTATGTTTGGTCACCGCATCCCAAGACCCCAAAGCAAAAGGCGATCTAGCAGTGAAACATTCTAACAGCGCTTTATTACACAAAATGGTGATTAGACAAACGCTTTCACTGTTATTCATTTCAATATTCACCAAGTATTTTGCACCTCATTGGACCCATCAGACTACAGCTTGTGACACTGAGTCCAACCGATGGCAGCTTCTGATTTCTTCAATACTGATGTAATGATGCTGGAAGAACCCTAATGTCTCCCGTCTATTCCCTACATCAGAGGTTCAGGTTCAAGTACGATTCATAGGGCTAGTTGGAATCCCTAAATCTGATTATTACAAGAAAATGTAACAAATTATTTGACCTATTCCCTGATGTACTCAAAAATTAATCGTGTATCAATATTTAACTATCGACTGCTTTCAAAGGAAGTTTCCTAAACTTGTTCAATTCTGTTCGAAGATAGTAGAAACGATCCGAGAACAATGAAGGTGAATAAAAGTTCGGACGAAAGGAAGCAAAAATTAATATTTGTTGTTCGGTTTTTCCGGTGTTCAAGTTTGGGATATAAGATGGAATTTTACCACTCAGTCTATTTCATACAGTTCTCTTGTTTACTTAATAGGCGGTTCGTCAAACGTATGCAGTCTAAGCAACAAGTTCATCGGACAGTGGAATATCTACATGGTCAGTAAGGGCTACGAACTACATGGATATTAGCAACAATTGGTGACCACTGAACTAGGTAGCATAAAAAGTCATCAGTCCATATAAGTTCTAGGTGGACGGATACTACTCGTATCTTGACAACAAACCTACTCTGGAATATATGTGAAGTTTGAGAACACATTTTAGATGGAGAGGACTTTGTGTGTGAGAATGACTGAGGATCAGAAATTAACAAATTGACAGGCAAACTGACATCTGTTCTATGAGCTGATGAGAAATACCTCTAGTCTATCTCATCCAGAATGCATTAAGTTGTGGTTTAGAAGTAGGTAGATTGTTTGAAACTTTGGTTTCTAAGTGTTGTAACTTGTTCAAGGTCCTACGCGCACGTAAACAGGTAACGGAATAACGGTCAGTGAAACGGTGTATAACGGAACAACGGAATATGCACGACTAGTTCGAAACTTCCCGACCGACCCAGCCACCCGAGGCTAACGCATGAACACTGAGAAAAGACTGGCCTCCGGACAGAACTCCCCTATGCCACTCAATCTGAGAACATCACGGTCACAAATCGGATCATATTTAAAAGGTTTTTGACCAATCAGAAGACCAAATCAAAGGTGGACCAAGTGATCAGCCGAACAGTACAGTGGTGCGCGTAGCCAGATGTAAGCGTGTGAACGATTATGCGCGTAGGCGGGATGTAGGCGTATGAGCGTTCGGGCACGTAGATGGGGTGCCAGAGATTTTGCACAAGGATTGAAGGACGAAGTAGCGCACGCCCGTGCCAACTATGTAGGTCACTCACCAGTGTAATTTGTTAGCCTGTCACACAATATTTGCGGGGAACTGATGACGTCCCCGACACTACGTATCTGCTCAAAGAAGTGCAAAGCAATACCTCTCCGGAGAATATGAAGTGTCACGAGATTGTGTTGTTCGACACGTCACCAAAACTGAATCAGTTTATATGGGTGGGTGAGGAATTCGTCTTGGAAGACCCACTCCAAACTGGTGAACATTTGTTGGATTGTGACACTGCTCTGATGAGAAGCGCGTGGTAAGTCAGGTACTACTAGGTCTGGAACCAACAGATATGAATCTGTGCTGATTGCGGTGACCAGAATCGATAATTTTGTCGGTCTGCCCAATACTAGGCATGTACAGATCGCCACACTGCTACGACGTTCTTTGACCATGTTGTACTCAAAGTGCTGAAAGTCAACACACGGATAGAAACCAGCATATGGTCGTGTAGAGTCTCTCTGGTTCATCAACCAGGTCAGCGCCTTAACATTAAGTTTGGAAATGAAATTGTTAATTCGCATCACATATTATGGAGTTAGATCAATCGTTGGGAATTTCAGTTTTATTCCCAACACCTGTGTGGAGCAACCGAATTTGTTCAGAATAAAGGTTACAAACTAGAAGCTGGGTACCTCGAAAGGATTGTGTTACGATCTCAGTGGCATAATTCCGTAGAGAAGTTGCCGGAAATTTGCTCTCATTTTAGAGATTCGTCCGAACACACTGTGACGGACAGTTTCGGGGAGCAATCAGTGAGCGAAATTGTTCGATGCCGTTTACACACTGCTGTTTATTTTGATGAATCCACACAGTTACTAATTTTGGACTACAGTTACCAGTTTATTCGATATAAAAACCCGTCGATCCTGAAGGTCATCAGATAATTCCCCCATGACCAACCCAACGTTGCAGAAGGTCGTGAGCTTATCGCGATCAAGCAAGTTTTACCCACCGGGTCGTGCAACTCCTTATCAAAGAAGGTGCATAAGGGTTTTTTCATGAACGTCCTCAAGTGGCGCCTCTTATTTTTACTGCGTTAGTTTTAATGCACGACTCTACGTTTACTCTACATCAACCTGATGAAATAATCTGAGCGTAGAGCAGGCTGTCAAGCATTTGTAAAACAGTTCACATAGACTTACGCCTCGGAGTGAGGCCACACTCCAGACATCTGACCATACATGAAGTAAGACTTTTTGTGTCTGTGCGTTTGTTTGGTTGACCACGTCGGTGTGACTGAGTGTTGAGAACAAGCTGGGTGATAGGTTATTTGCATTCGGGTCCCATGTTGTCTGTCTGAAGTGCTAATTCATGAGTGGGCCCAACAGGATATTTGATATGCAGATGCTCATTGAGGTAACATGATCACAAGATAGAATGTTTCCAGCCAGGAACTTGGCTGTTACGTCGTAAAGCTGTCTTTATTCCAGTGAGTGCTGGTAGGACCAGTAGTTGTCGAGGTTGTGTAGGCTGAGCGGCTAATGTGGTAAGCGTCACACAAGTGTGCTTTCAAGCAAAACACATTCAAGTTGAAATAATTGGTAAGTAGTAATGGGAGTTTGGTGACTGAAGTTCGAAGCTCCGAAATGACAATGATATGACGATCTGTGACAAAAACAAAACTCCAGCATGGTGTCTCTTTTTTTAAAAGGGCTCACTAATAATGTATGGGAATGTCAGAGCTGTGATCAACCGCGAGTGATGTCCAGTTCATAGTAATTGAAGTCTTTCACTGGTAGGTACTAACCCATTTACGATTGAATTGTGTCGTTTGTCTCAAGCTCACTGATGTTCGTAGATCAGTGCAGATATAAACGGTACTGACGGGAATTGCGCATAAATTCCCTCTGGCTCTAGTTGTTAGATAACGCTATTATTGTTTATAAGGCATGATGGCATAAGTAGTATGTGACTAAAATTCACTAAAACCATGTGATGGGCTTCGCAGATTTTATCGCTCTTTAGGTATGCGCATTTGATAAACTCGTAAATGCATTAAAAGTCATACTACTCATTAGTAATACAAGTTCTGTGCTCAGCAGTGGCGTTGGTGGATTCTAGCGTGAACTGTTTGAGAAATCCTGCCGGGGCAGTCGATCCCCTGAATCATTTGGTAGATTCCACATGAAACAGTGGGACGGGTGGGTAACAGAGTCCAAATGTGAAATTTCTGAGCTCCTGGTGTGGCTTCGTAGCTCAGCTGGTAGAGCGCTTGCCGCGTTGAGGCATGCTGTGTCTGTCGCTAGTTCGAATCCAGCCGAAGCCCTGATTTTTCACAGTTGGGTCTCATCTAAAAATCTAAGATGTCATTTGTAAGGTGTGGGTAGAAGTTCAACGGGTACAGATATTTGGAGAGTGACAACAACCACGAAGTCGATCATGTACCGCTTGTGAATATTGACTATTAGACACGACTACCTATGGCACCATCTCTAATATAAATTTCCTTATCATTTATCAGCAATCAAAATAATGGTCAACAAGTTATTGATTCCTGTGTTTTCATTTCGAAGAGGAGACCTAATCACGGAGTTGTTGATTAGAGACAGCAGGACAATTACAGTGTCTTCTTTCAGGACGATCAGACATTCTGAGCATTACTCACAAGCTACTGTGAATTGACGTTTGCATGTACTAGTATAGTTTTGCCTAGAACGGAAACTGTGACGCAGTTTTTGTCATGGTTGTCTCATAAAAGCTTGGGGGAAGTTTACATCCCGCACGTAGTAAGAATATGAAATGTAGAACTTTTTGTTTTCAACATAAGAAGTTGCGGGAAGCAAAAGTACTTTGATATTGACCCTTTTTATGAACAATGAGCTGCGACAGGTGCTCAGATCGTTACTCGATTTAAGAAGTTTGACGTGCGGAAAGTTTCTGGCTTTACTTCTACGGGGTTCACAGCGGAGAATGCATAACAAATATTTTGTCATGAAACGAACTTCGGTACGGTTTTCATCTGAATACAAGTTAGGGTGTATTTGTCTGCCGTGATGCTTGCAGCTTAATAACTGTCTTGTGTGGTTCATCAAGCGTGCAAAAGGATTCAGTGCCATGTCCTAAACAGAAACGACGTACAGTTGTCACATAGGAAAACGTGTTAGATACAAACACGAAAGGTACCGATTTATACCCGTAGCTAGTGACAACAGTTTGTATACCGGTATCAAAAAAAATTGTCTACCTACGTCCATATCATCCATGTAGTAACCAGCTCGCAATGTTTGTGAGCACATAGGGACGATGGCGCATATCGCATAGTCCTACTTTCCAATCCTTCATGTGGAATATTTTGTTGTTCATCGTGTAATCCTACGATAAACATCCCTTTCTCAAAAACCCAGCGACACATCTAAACAGTGGTGTACAGTACCTTAGTATTCAAAACCCGTTACACCACAGACACGTGTAGTTGGTGAGTAATGCAAAAAATGAAATCAGCACAGCAAGCCTGAAAGAGTTCTTTGTTGTTAACATTAGCTGTGAGCTTTTAGAATCTATACCTTTCGGCCGAAAAGTCAGTGATACTGCTCTCTCGCTTGAGATATGTTGTGGTTTGGATATCTACAATCGAGGAGAGATCGGGTGCGCAGTTTTGGCAACGTGCCGCTTACTACTAGACCGTCGGGCTAGACTGTCACAGTGAGACCGTATCTTGACAGGGTGTGACGACTTGTAGATTGCGATGACCGGTTGGATTGGACTGGACGGTATGACGGTCACACCGAAAAATTCACTCAGACCAGGTAGGCCAATAGGTAGAGGTGTGACTAACCAAGGCCTTCTGGTCCTACAGGTTTGGGGTTGAAGGGAGGAAATAGTGTCAATTCTGGCACACTGTCACCCAACAGCTGCGTTGCATTACACGTTTTTGAGCCGAAGACTTTGGTTGAGAACCTTAAGCGTTCTCCTGTCTAGGTCTGAGCATCCTGACAGTATTTAAGCCCACAAACAACCATGGGTACGTATAAAATCAACAAACTAATACTGCATCGGCCGTATCACAGTGTAAACCGCGTCGCCCTATCTGTTGCGTACAGCAGGCTGGATAGGCAAAACTATGCTACTGATGACTTTTCCCACAGTGTCCTATCAAACTTACCTCTTAGATTCCTCTCGACCAATATTTCTGGTGAGTATTGCGTAGGTCCCACAACAACAATAGCTAGTCATAGTAACACTATACCGCTAATTCATACCTTTTACCATTCAACCTCAAATCTCCATCGTTCTTCATTTAGTCTCGGAATGCACGCAATCCAAAGCAGATAGGTCAATAAGTCGTCTTCACAAGAACGTTATACTCGTTGATTGTGGAAGTCCGCTGCTTTTCGGAGAGTGGAATGAAGGATACTAGTCAACGTACGAAAGTAACAGTATTCGCACTGTCTGACCGATACTGGTTAAACACTTCAAGTGTCTACACGGCTGTCGATCCTGGTCAGGCTAGAGTAGGTATAGTCCTCCGCACGACGATCACAGACACATTAGCAAATTGGATTCCTGTTAACAGTAGATTTTCTGCTGTCAGCTTGACGAGTTCTTTTGCGGCCAGCTCTATAAGAAATCCTTTGATAATCTTTTTACTGTATCTGCTTACGCTTCATCCGCCTGTTTTAATGTCGATGTCAAGGACGCCTTTTACTCGGATGTATCCGCTCTCTTTTGGTCAACACATCGTTCCGATGTTGTCATTCTGACCGGAGATATGAACGCCTAGTTCGCCCACCTTCATGAGACTGAGTCTCAATCAAGTGACAGGTTTGGGGTGGCATCACATCACAAGGATAATGGCGGGTGGCTGTTACAGCTATCCGCTGAATACAAAGTATTTTTAGTCAGCACTGGTTCTATGAATCGTGCACGTCATTGCTACATGCGGTGCCGTTCCTGTCCGAATCAGGTCTGGTCTCATATAGACCATATAGATGTTAGTTATAGGTGGCAGGGCTTGATTAACTGCTGTCGTGCTTTTTGGAACACAATTGGATTCGGATTACGCGTTGGTACGCTGCTGTTTCGTTCTCAATTTTGTTGAGCAACAACCCTATCAACAACGACGGTTGGCTGTTGAGAAACTGAATATAACGTCGGAAAACCATAAGTACTAAACCAGCTTAGGAATCTGCCTTAGTAGTTCTCACTCCGCAGATTCCAGTGGTTACTGGACTCAAATCCCACAGATCAATCGGGAAGCAGGTACTCTAGCGTGCGGCACAAAAGTACATGGGTTGAACAAATGTTGAATCTCAGAGAAATTCCTCGAATTGTTACAGGATAGATAGAATATTCTTCTTGACAGTTCATGTAATAATTTTGGGGGAGACGTCCATAAGAAACAGATACGGTCATCAAATTTGATCAATGGAAGAAGTCAAGGAAACATCAGGGAACACCGGCAGACTGTTCGAACTTATTCGTGGCACTGGATCTCGGGCAACCTTCTCTCAGTGAAGTTGTCGGTGAGGAAGATGGCACGCTCACATATAATATGTCCAGAAAGTTAGAGCGGTGGATGGAACGTTTTGAAGGTCACTTCAAAGCTTGTCTCCTGTTTCTACTGCGTTGCGGCCACAAATTTGCGATGTTGCATCCTGGCCGGTAAATTTCGCACCACCCACTGAAACTGAGGTCGGTAGTTTTAGTCCGACTCTCAAACGCAATAAGGCTCCTGGTTCAGGTGATCTTATGCCGACACTTTCCAGAAAAACTGGGGGTGGTGTTATTAGAGACATAGTCGTTTCAACGTGTCTGGACAACGCAGACTATTCCTCTCTGCTGGGGTAACCCGATAATGCTTCCCATATTCAAGAAAGGTGTCTGGGGCTTTTACGGAAACCATGGGGAATTAGATAAACCCCCAACATTATTAGGGTTCTGGTATCCATTATACTTCATCGACTCACTGAAGCTTGAGATGGAAACATTGGGAAACAACAGGCAGGGTCTCTCCCTGAACGAGATTGTACTGAGCAAGTATTTTCTCTTCCTCGGATAATGGGGCAGCATGATGTGTACCACCAACCAACAACCGACAAATTTCCCAACTATACAGGTGCGTTTGATTCCATGGATCGCTCTACACTGCTACAGCCGCTCAAATGTAGGAGTGTATTGATTATGTATGTGAACATACTGTCGGCGCTTCATTCCCATACTCTAGCTCAGGTTAGGGTTCACGGCGAACTGTCCGACAGTTTCAGCACTAGCAGTGGCGTATGTCAGGACAGTTCACTCTCACCAATCGTGTTTAATTTCGTCATAGACGAAATAATGGAGGATAGTTTGCGTTACCCACAAAATGGTCGCGTGGACCTCCCACCTGGCGGAAGACTGAAGGATCTGGATTGTGTTGAAGACAAGGTGTTGTTGTTTGACAACATCCAAGAAGAAGAAACAATGCTGGACGCTGTTTCATGTTCTACTAACCACTTCAAATTGCGCTGTACAGTCTCGGCGTGCAAATTAATTCTGCAATGTTGGGTAACAGGGGTATGGAGGTTGTTGACCGGTCGTTGACCTGAGAAGCTGCATCAGCAGTGGCGGAGGTGCGGGTAACGAGGTAAAATCGCGTATCTCTAAAGCAAGGGCGGTAATTGGTAATCAAGGACTCTCCTGATGACAGAGAGGGATTTCACAAAGGAATCGGGATCGCGTATGTAAGGTGACCTTGGAAGCTGCATTACATGATGGTAGCAAAACATAACCACACAGGGTAGAATACGGAACCTGTCTTCAGGTAGCTGATTGCCGATTCCTGCGTTCGATCGCTCGCATCAGGTGGCAGCAACGAGCAAACAGTGAGGAGGTTGGTGGTCCGGTATTTAGCGGTATCCGGCATTATGCACGGATATTTGCACAGACTTAGATGGATACCAGCTAGCCGTTTACTACAAAATAACACCCGTTGTCGATGCTCTAGCTGACTGGCGTAAGGTGATGATTGGACAGATGGTGTAGGGATCTGAAGTCGTTAGCCAGGGTGCTGGCCACAGTATGTCGGGTTCGTCTCCCAGGGTGGAAACCTCGCGACTCACAGAGTCAGGGTTTGGAGACGTTAGGTGAGATGGCGGCTAATCGGGCTCAGTGGTGTGAATGTTGTCGTCGTTTGGCCAAGTGGTCTGCGAGGTGAACGCATTTTATAACGCGGGACATTGAGAGCCGTAAGGAAGCTTTTTTTACCGATGAGGCCTTACATTCATCTACGGCTTAGTTATTTGTTTGTAAGGTGTAAGCACTTCGGTGCGGAATGTTTGTACATGGACGACGTTACTTTTCAGTGGTTAGATCCATTTTTCTCACCTTATTTTTTCATCTCTCTTCCTGCACAGGTCCTGCTTTTATTCGTGGTTATGTGGCAGTTAAGCATTAGTGAGAACCACTGATGCATTGTTGCCTACGATCATTATGATGATGTTGATATTGTCACTGGCGTGGAGCAGGGCTGTGTCTTGGTCTTATCTCCACTTGTGTTACAGCTGACCGAAACACTAGCAGCCATTTTTCGAAACCCTCAAGACAGTGCTGAAGTTGAATACGGCGCGCACGGTCATTTGGTGAATTTCTGAGTTTTCGTAGCTCAAATTCAGTTGGGCAGTTCAACTGTCTGCATAACACTGATCTAGTTGCGCACAATGGGGAAGAACTGCCGCGACCAGTCAAGTTGTAGGCAAAGGCGGTATCCAAATTGGCACAGGACATCAACAAAAGTAACACGTTTCATCCCTTCATCCCTTCTCGTGTGGAGGATCTATGCCTACAGGTGAAATCCACAACAATGGGGAAGTTGTGGTTTGTTGCTTTGACAGTTGATACTGGGATAGCAGTATGTTACACACGAGCTGCAATAATGCGTGATGAATGTCTGGAGAGCATCTCGAAGTTTTGGAACATATGCCTGTAAAAACTGTAAGCAGAAGTTGAGAACAAAATTCTTCTTATGAAATGCTACCATATTGTACATATGGTTTAACGAGAGTGACAGGTCGATATTATGACAGCAGAGCTGACTAAAATGTTCATCAAAGAAACTTGACAGAAAAACATTCATGTGTTGTAAATATCACAGATGACTGCCACAGCCACCACCACCAACGCAACACTCACTCGAAAAACCCGACTGCTTTCGATTATCAACATCCAATCAGCTGTTAATATCACCTGCATAACCAAATGAGCAGTTCGCTTGTTCAGTGAGAATACTCACATTCGAGCGGTTACGTCCATGCACTCTGATAGTACTGACAGATTGAGTTCGGTACACGTGTTTCCGCCAGTAGGACTACGACGCGAAATGAACACAATGTGGTGGGCTCTCCTTCCTGCTCAGAGGGGCGACACACATCTGAAACGAAGTCTGGGACATGAGATAGATGTCTGGTCCGTGTATGCATCGCGACGCAAACTACACTGTCTCTCCTCTCACCAAAACGTGCTTAGTTACTTGAAACATGGTACGTTCCACTGGGAACATCTTCAAATGGTCACCGTATCCTCGCACATTTTCCACAGTCATCAATCGTTGGAAGATGACGAACGAGGGCGGGCGTGATTGATCAGCCGTTGTCAGGCGAATTGTGGGAGCCCATGCCTCCTGATTTCGGCAGGTGACAGTATGACATACGTATGCTGGCTTCTCAGTGAAGAGCGATCTGATGATGAATCAATAGTATTCTTCCAATCATTCAATCTTACATCATGGCACACGTCTTTCATCGTTCCATGTAAATAGACACTCTACATTGTTTGTGTAGTCGGACGACAAAAATGTGGTCAGTATGAACTTGCTCGAGATTGACAGCTTCTTCGTTCGTGTTCACCAAAACACATGCGAACTTTATGCGCAATTGACTAGTATATCAACTCTTCTTCTCATGATCAAAATAACCTGTATGATGTGGTCTTGTATTGAACGCTGCCACGTCTTCGAGATGCGAGAACGTACTCAAAATTGAATTAATGCAGGATGGTTCCACAAGTGTGTTTTGGGACTACGATCAAGTGACTGTAAAATCCAATGCAACAAGGACTGTTTTGAAGCCACCAACATGTCCGAATTGAATTGTGCTCGTTGATTATGTTGGGCGAATTAGTTGGACTCGATCACGTCATTCTGGAAGACCACCTCAATTCGGTTAGAAAATATTGGTAGCTTACATGTCTACCGTGAGACTTCGTAGTCTGAATAAGTGATAGCTGAAATTTAAACACAACCCTAGTCTCCCAAATTTGTGTAGCATGTTTGCAACGTGTGACCGATGTGAGTTACCCGATTGTAACACGCGGTTGCTAGTAGGTAGCTCACTCTCCGTCTCCTACTATTTCTCATTTGTCTTTCTGCATACCACTCGTTTTTCTTCGTGGTTGTGTGGCATTTACTTTTCCAGTGAGGGCCATCTGATATAATGCTGTATATGATGGTGTTGTTTTTGTTGTCGATGAGGACGACGATGTGACTGTCGTTCGTGGTATTCAACTGACTGAACTGTTCTTCCCCCTGCACACTTCGTCTTGGTCAATGCTACTATGTTCGAGGATGCTTGAAATGTTCAGTGGGATAGGAGATCTGTTTTCGCAACTCCTACTCGAATGGACAATAAAGTCCACATTATGTCAAGAAATCTTTTGAATCAACTAGCTTACTCGCCAATCTAACGTCCTCATGACAATGTTCGAGGTATTGAAGCTCGATGGTACTCATTCCCCTCACATCCCGATTAGCCGTGCTCAAAGCGAATTGCTATTGGTATGTGTGGTCGGTACCTGATACGTTTGGACGAATGGATATATTTGTGCCGGATTGAAACTTTGTGCTCCTTCAAGAGCTGCACACATACTGCTCAGAGAAAGGTGCACGATAATGGCCTTTGAATCATTGCCCTCAGCCAAGCCATTGCATTTAGCACCGGTTGAGAGCATGCGTTTCCAGTGCTGTTTTTCAAACTTGCATGTCCCATGCTTAAGTTTCTTGGTCGAGCTCACACTGGTGACCACTGGTTTCATTGGGCTTTTCAACGGTGAATCAGAACGTGTTTGAGCGGGTATTCGCACCCAAGCGAAACGTTTCTTACCACACGTCCCGTTATGCCCATCACCTGAGTCAGACTGGGAGGAATTGACCGTGAATTCACTGAGAGTGCACAGTGAGACAGTGTCAATGTCACCCCAATGGAGGGACGAACAATTTGAGTGCCATTCAACCAATATAAGCCCGAATCTTTAAAACTGATGAGCACGTCATACCCCTTAAGAAGTCTTTGGAATAGTGAGTGATTTGATGATCTCACAAACATACAGGTCAGTCATTACCTCACCGTCAGTTTCGGAATTCGAACTGCCGATGAGTTCTGTAAAGCTTAACGCTTTCCTGTATCGTGAGTCAGCTAAACGTTCCATTAAGCTTGGAAAAATACTAGAAGGCGGGATTGAAGGGTCAGCTGGCGCACTTGCACACAAATTTGGGCAGTGTAACAAATGTCGGTCGGTCGGTCGATCTGGACTTGTCATGGAGTCGATCGAACACCTGTCACGCGAAAATCTCACAAATTTCACGTGCACTGACTAGTGACTCATTCAACCAGAATAGACGAGGCGATTTGATGCCGTTGATTTTCCTCACATCTTGCTACCAACTAATCACATTGCCGATGCTGATATGCTTCATTCATTCCGTCACAAGTTCACACGACTCAGCGCAGTTCGGTTGAATTCGTCATGCTAACTATCATAGATGGTGACGTACTGGGAATGGGGAAGTCGGAATAACGAGGCACAATTTTGCTCAAACACGCTGGCTGAAACGGTGCGCTTGCAGAACGGTGAGAGTGGATGGTCCTACTATCGGATGGATTGTTCCAAAGCCCTAATCTTTTGTGATTCGGTTCACGTATGACTCACTCTCTCGACCGCTTTTTGGAGTGTTTCGCTATTTCTGGATTACATTTGTGGTAGTTTTACCTAAAATATCTTGCAACATAAAGATTTGTTATGAATACTTTTCGCCTATCCCTATGGGTTATTCCGAAATAATCTACCAACAAGTTCCACTACGATATTCATGTCGTGTCGGAAGGGCGCCGCCTTCCTCAATGTGATTTTTCACTGAAAGCACCGCTCATTTTATCTCCCATCGCGTGTGGTTTTCGGGATTTGATATCTAATCAGGCAAGGTGGCGACAGACGCGGCGAGTTCTCGTTTAGGTCAACAGAATGTGGAATAGTTTATATTCAGCACAGGCGAGTCGGATGAATGCAGTCACCTGATGTTTCTCACAGCAATATATCCATTACAATCTACGAAAACTTGTTGGCAGATTCGTTATAATGTTGGCAAGAAACCAGCATTGGTCTACCAGTACATATATCAAACACAATAAATTAAGTGTTATGATTTAGGTGTCATAAATAAAGTGTGACGTATGAACAACTTACAAGTGATTACTGATAGACTGACTGCGTTGTCGGTCACATGTTTGATCCGGTGAGTGCATCAAGAATAGTTCACATGTAAAATCGCCTGTATTGACACTGAGCCTTCTCAAGTATTTATCAATGCAATGTTTCAGTTGAACTTTGAATTATGATAACACCCTTACATATCTCAGATGACTGAGTAGACGCCCCTACTTAAAAGACCGCTCTTGATTGACTAGTTGCTCCCATACAGGATTTCAGTAGCATTAATTCCTTTGTATATTAGATAACTAATCATTTTCCAGTATGCATGATACCCAGCTTTCAAAGTAGTATCATAAGGACTTACTTCCGTACAAAGCATACTGTTTTTCAATGCATCATTTCCGTGAACTATTGGAAACAAGAAAACTGTCCACCTTGTTTTATATACATCCAGTCCTTGCTGGTGTCGTCGCCGCTGTTGTTATATCTGCAGCAGCTGAAACGGTTGCATCGATTTGCACACAAACGAAAGAACTCCGACAAATTATAGCAGTGAATATCACCTGACTTTGATAATCACCGACCAATCAGAAGTAAGCGTACGTGTGCGAAAGAGTAACTGAATATCTGCTTCTGTGTTTGGGTGTGTGCATTTGCGAGCAGACGTGTTGGAGCAGTGAACTCCGGTAGCCATGACCAACACGGCAAATCTCAGACGTGCGGTGTAATACGCACGCATCTGTATACAAACAATTGTTGACATTTCCTCCTGGCTTTTTATACTGATAGAATTAAGTGGCCACTTATCTTACATAGGAAGAACAAGTTAACAATCATATGGTGGCATCTAAAACACGTGTTCAACAGGTTGGTCTAACCAGTGTGAAAGTATCAGTTGGCAGGGTTATTATTAGACAGCTATAATCACTCTCTTCGCAGCCACTTGAACAGACTGAGCATTGCTCACGAGCGTTTATAACTGTACCGCTGTGAGTGACGACTACTTCACTACATGAGCTTAGTGGAATGATGGAAAACAAACTCCTCTCCTAAGCACTAGGATAAGCCGAGGCAGGTTAGTCGGACGCTCCGTACATTCCCGAAAAACGAGTGTTAGGCTTTGAACTGTGCTTAACTGTGGATCACGGCTAGGCTTCTCATTAATGATGAACGCTAGCTAGAATGAAACACGCGGTTTGCCAAACGATGAGGACCGACTGGTTGAGAGGTGACCAACACGAATTGGAAATGAAAACGGGTGCCATGTTCGTGTTCAGATCGAAACGATTTTGCATGCAGTGGCCTTGAAGATGGACAAAGTGATTCAAAGCGCGCGTATACATATGTAAATAAAACAGATAGTTAGAATCGGTTAGCAGTGACTAGCCGACGTGGACCTGACAGGAAAAATAGCAGCGTTTTCGGTTCACCGCACCTGCTGGTATACGCAATCGTTTCTCAGCCCTGGTTGCCTAGGTAACACGGACAGAATGTCGTCCGTTGTTTGCTTAATCGCCTTATCTCACAATTTCCGTCCGACTGGGAACCACTCCCTGAGGACAGTGTGCTCGTAGACAAAACATGGGGAAACGTGTTCATTGTTGACTTGTTCTGACGAGGACAATTTTCCACTGTAGGACAACGTAAGCCCCTGTAGAAAGCCGAACCCCTCGAGTGTCTCAAAATATCCCACCAACCAGGACAGACAATAATTACATTAACTGGTCTCCTATCAAGTTCTTTCGGTCAGTCCAGAAGGAGTAACGCAAACCTTACGACTGACAGATGGCCAGTCATAAATGAACTGAGTCACAGATGCTTCAAAATCTGAGGATGTGTATGTGTTCGTCGAATCAGTCCAAAGTCTGTCTGAGGGTAAGGAATTATTTGATGTGTCCAGGCACAACTGTGGCTCTTCATAGCAACTTCCACATCCCAGTATGTCACCATCTATGATAGTTAGCATGACGAATTCAACCGAACTGCGCTGAGTCGTGTGAACTTGTGACGGAATGAATGAAGCATATCAGCATCGACAATGTGATTAGTTGGTAGCAAGATGTGAGGAAAATTAACCGCATCAGATCGCCTCGTCTATTCTGGTTGAATGAGTCACTAGTCAGTGCACGTGAAATTTGTGAGATTTTCGCGTGACAGGTGTTCGATCGACTCCATGACAAGTCCAGATCGACCGACCGACCGACATTTGTTACACTGCCCAAATTTGTGTGCAAGTGCGCCAGCTGACCCTTCAATCCCGCCTTCTAGTATTTTTCCAAGCTTAATGGAACGTTTAGCTGACTCACGATACAGGAAAGCGTTAAGCTTTACAGAACTCATCGGCAGTTCGAATTCCGAAACTGACGGTGAGGTAATGACTGACCTGTATGTTTGTGAGATCATCAAATCACTCACTATTCCAAAGACTTCTTAAGGGGTATGACGTGCTCATCAGTTTTAAAGATTCGGGCTTATATTGGTTGAATGGCACTCAAATTGTTCGTCCCTCCATTGGGGTGACATTGACACTGTCTCACTGTGCACTCTCAGTGAATTCACGGTCAATTCCTCCCAGTCTGACTCAGGTGATGGGCATAACGGGACGTGTGGTAAGAAACGTTTCGCTTGGGTGCGAATACCCGCTCAAACACGTTCTGATTCACCGTTGAAAAGCCCAATGAAACCAGTGGTCACCAGTGTGAGCTCGACCAAGAAACTTAAGCATGGGACATGCAAGTTTGAAAAACAGCACTGGAAACGCATGCTCTCAACCGGTGCTAAATGCAATGGCTTGGCTGAGGGCAATGATTCAAAGGCCATTATCGTGCACCTTTCTCTGAGCAGTATGTGTGCAGCTCTTGAAGGAGCACAAAGTTTCAATCCGGCACAAATATATCCATTCGTCCAAACGTATCAGGTACCGACCACACATACCAATAGCAATTCGCTTTGAGCACGGCTAATCGGGATGTGAGGGGAATGAGTACCATCGAGCTTCAATACCTCGAACATTGTCATGAGGACGTTAGATTGGCGAGTAAGCTAGTTGATTCAAAAGATTTCTTGACATAATGTGGACTTTATTGTCCATTCGAGTAGGAGTTGCGAAAACAGATCTCCTATCCCACTGAACATTTCAAGCATCCTCGAACATAGTAGCATTGACCAAGACGAAGTGTGCAGGGGGAAGAACAGTTCAGTCAGTTGAATACCACGAACGACAGTCACATCGTCGTCCTCATCGACAACAAAAACAACACCATCATATACAGCATTATATCAGATGGCCCTCACTGGAAAAGTAAATGCCACACAACCACGAAGAAAAACGAGTGGTATGCAGAAAGACAAATGAGAAATAGTAGGAGACGGAGAGTGAGCTACCTACTAGCAACCGCGTGTTACAATCGGGTAACTCACATCGGTCACACGTTGCAAACATGCTACACAAATTTGGGAGACTAGGGTTGTGTTTAAATTTCAGCTATCACTTATTCAGACTACGAAGTCTCACGGTAGACATGTAAGCTACCAATATTTTCTAACCGAATTGAGGTGGTCTTCCAGAATGACGTGATCGAGTCCAACTAATTCGCCCAACATAATCAACGAGCACAATTCAATTCGGACATGTTGGTGGCTTCAAAACAGTCCTTGTTGCATTGGATTTTACAGTCACTTGATCGTAGTCCCAAAACACACTTGTGGAACCATCCTGCATTAATTCAATTTTGAGTACGTTCTCGCATCTCGAAGACGTGGCAGCGTTCAATACAAGACCACATCATACAGGTTATTTTGATCATGAGAAGAAGAGTTGATATACTAGTCAATTGCGCATAAAGTTCGCATGTGTTTTGGTGAACACGAACGAAGAAGCTGTCAATCTCGAGCAAGTTCATACTGACCACATTTTTGTCGTCCGACTACACAAACAATGTAGAGTGTCTATTTACATGGAACGATGAAAGACGTGTGCCATGATGTAAGATTGAATGATTGGAAGAATACTATTGATTCATCATCAGATCGCTCTTCACTGAGAAGCCAGCATACGTATGTCATACTGTCACCTGCCGAAATCAGGAGGCATGGGCTCCCACAATTCACCTGACAACGGCTGATCAATCACGCCCGCCCTCGTTCGTCATCTTCCAACGATTGATGACTGTGGAAAATGTGCGAGGATACGGTGACCATTTGAAGATGTTCCCAGTGGAACGTACCATGTTTCAAGTAACTAAGCACGTTTTGGTGAGAGGAGAGACAGTGTAGTTTGCGTCGCGGTGCATACACGGACCAGACATCTATCTCATGTCCCAGACTTCGTTTCAGATGTGTGTCGCCCCTCTGAGCAGGAAGGAGAGCCCACCACATTGTGTTCATTTCGCGTCGTAGCCCTACTGGCGGAAACACGTGTACCGAACTCAATCTGTCAGTACTATCAGAGTGCATGGACGTAACCGCTCGAATGTGAGTATTCTCACTGAACAAGCGAACTGCTCATTTGGTTATGCAGGTGATATTAACAGCTGATTGGATGTTGATAATCGAAAGCAGTCGGGTTTTTCGAGTGAGTGTTGCGTTGGTGGTGGTGGCTGTGGCAGTCATCTGTGATATTTACAACACATGAATGTTTTTCTGTCAANGAATGTCATTGTCGTATATAAGTTTTTTCTATATTGGCGCCTCAATATCTTGAATGCTAGCGTTGTTCTCTCTCATGTTTTCATGTTCTCCCCTCGAATTATCCAAGATACTTTTTATAGCGAGCGCGTCTGTGTGATTGCGGAGCAGTGTTTTTACCCCACACACCTGGATCGATTATTTTTAGGTGTTATGCTTTCTCATTGTGCATTCTTCGCCATCTCATGAAAGAACATTAATTGGACACTCTAATGCACTGGACTACATTCTTCTGTGTGACTTTTTTGATTTTCTCAGCTTACTTAGATTTGGAATTTCCTGCGATGATTGTTGTACTTTTCCAGGAGTTCTTTTGTGCATTTCCTGAGATAAAAAGACACCACATCTTATATCCGTCTGTGTGGAAATAGTTTGGTTTGTTCGCTTTCTATTGGGTTTTCTTACGCTTCATAAACTCTCTAATCCTCTCTTACATTCAGCCTCATAAGCTCGTTCATCTTTCAATATTCATATATATATATATATATATTTACTATTCTTTGCACAAGTGAATAATCACGTAATTCATTGAGGCACAATCTATTTTTCATCATATGAAAGTTTCCAATTGACTTGATGGACAAAAATCTTCCTTTTTCAAAATTGTACAGACTTCTCGACTCAACTGGTATTATTACACTCTAACATAAAATCGGTCACCGTTTCACTTGAGAACTTTCACGCGTCGGTTACGTAAGCTGTTTATCAAGATGCTAAGATTTAGTCATGAAATTGTGTCGCTTACTTTTGAGATGATACTCAGCACCTCTCTTTTCAACGCGCAATATACGTCCGATTCTCTCGAACTGTCGAATCAACAAACGCAACAAATTCTCAACGGGGTTTATGTCCAGAATCTCAGCCGTTCCGATCAAAATTATGTCATGAAAGAATCGTTTTGGTAACCCCAGCAATATCTTTTGGACAGTTGTCTTGCTGAACCCTGTAACATTCAGTGTACATGAATCATAAGTAAGGGTGCGAAATTTCAAACACATGGAACTGCTCACACTACCTCATTTCCATGACAACAAACTTTCGTTTTCCAACGAAACGGATAATAGACCAGCTGCCAAATGAACTGTCTTCAAACGAGCACGTTTGTGCAAGTTCGGGTTCTTTCTCGAATCATTGTGCATCCATCAACCGGGTTTATCAAAATGAACCATCTTCACATAAGTGAAGGTTACTTTTCAATCCATCGTTCTACCTCTTCCAAACCTCAGTGCTGACTACGGTTTACAATAGTCTTCCATGGAATTCCCCGAGATTTCGGCAGGGCAGAGATGCTATATTCCACAAGGCAAGGTGAACAGCTGTTAGTAAACAAGTGTTGTTCAGTTCTATCCTGGTCCCAGTTGCACTCAATGCGTTTCTCGTAGCTTTTCCTATTGGAATCTTCGTTCATGTTAAGGTCGAGGATTCTTTTTTAAACACTGCGTTTGCTTGAGACGCATACATGAATAACCATGATGGACCGTGGAATTAATCAGTAACAACATTTTGATTATATTTTACAAAAAGCCAAAACGCTGCTCAGTTGTTAATAGATTGCGAAGGCTCTTTTCCTGTAACAATGTACCGTGAGCTCTGTACAATCCGAAGCCACTTACGATTGTGAATAAAAAACGTGTTTCTATGACATTACATCAACATAAACGGAATAAAATCTGACACGATATCAGCTAAAATCGCTTTCTAGCGTCCGACTCTAATATGAGGCAGAAAAGTTTGGATTCACTTTGTTTAGTTGGTTTAATTCGATTTTTGGACAGCAGCCATGTTTTCGTACCATCTGTAGTTGGTAAACACATGTGTGGACAGAAGGTTGGTCTCTCACAGTCAGCACAAGGCAAGGTATTTAGTGAACTCTTAGCCATCCTGTTATGGGATGGAGTGTGCGTATGTGTATCACGGCAACAGGCAAAGCTCCAGCGCTAGCCTAAAATATCCCAGTGAATAACGCTCATTCAGATATACGATATATGGTAAAACATGAAGTATGGCTTGAGATCATTCACAGTTAATTTCACCTTCAACATTCTCAGTCAGTCCTGTTCGCAAAAATACCAAACTCAAGTTTCACTCTTGTTAAAGCTTTCGAGTGATTCCTATCCATGCCACAGCCGGGACCAGAACTTCATTTAGGGTTTCCAACGTCAGTTATGCTGACCACTGTGTCATCAGGTTCAACTTTTACCAACCAAAATCCTATGTAGTTTACGTGATTTTCAACTGAATAGAAATCTTGGTCTTAGGGTCATCTACTGAATTTAGCAGGACAGTTGACGGGTTCCCTTACCAGGATATCAGATAGCGTGGATAATATTCACCAGCGAATGTGACTGAGTGTTTACGTATCAAACCAGATGTCAGAGCAATTTCATAGTGGTCAATATAGTTGAGACATCTACTTGTGGCTGGCATTCTCACCTACTTCCGATCAAAAAGTTGCGCAATCTTGTAACCACATGATCAATATCTTGAAGTGTGTTCACAAAATTCTTTCAGTAACCTTTACTAGTGAAAAACAGAGCGGTTTGATTTTCTTTGACGTTGAGTTGAAACACAATTTACCGCGTTTTACTTTGTGCCTTGATGCTTCAAGCAAGTTTCCTTATCTCACAGTACAAGACAAAACTCTTCATACCAGTCGCTTATCTAAAACCTCTTTCAGAAGACTATGTGAAGCAACACTTTCAACAAACCGATCAGCTTTCGTAAACCAACAGATCACCTGTTACATTTTGTGGTTTCTGTGGCACATTTATGTTTTTTTACTGTTGTGAGAACATTTCCCCCAGCATGCAGGAAAGCATGAAATGAATTTACACCCTACGATCACGTTTTTTTTCAGTCAGTCCTGTTCGCAAAAATACCAAACTCAAGTTTCACTCTTGTTAAAGCTTTCGAGTGATTCCTATCCATGCCACAGCCGGGACCAGAACTTCATTTAGGGTTTCCAACGTCAGTTATGCTGACCACTGTGTCATCAGGTTCAACTTTTACCAACCAAAATCCTATGTAGTTTACGTGATTTTCAACTGAATAGAAATCTTGGTCTTAGGGTCATCTACTGAATTTAGCAGGACAGTTGACGGGTTCCCTTACCAGGATATCAGATAGCGTGGATAATATTCACCAGCGAATGTGACTGAGTGTTTACGTATCAAACCAGATGTCAGAGCAATTTCATAGTGGTCAATATAGTTGAGACATCTACTTGTGGCTGGCATTCTCACCTACTTCCGATCAAAAAGTTGCGCAATCTTGTAACCACATGATCAATATCTTGAAGTGTGTTCACAAAATTCTTTCAGTAACCTTTACTAGTGAAAAACAGAGCGGTTTGATTTTCTTTGACGTTGAGTTGAAACACAATTTACCGCGTTTTACTTTGTGCCTTGATGCTTCAAGCAAGTTTCCTTATCTCACAGTACAAGACAAAACTCTTCATACCAGTCGCTTATCTAAAACCTCTTTCAGAAGACTATGTGAAGCAACACTTTCAACAAACCGATCAGCTTTCGTAAACCAACAGATCACCTGTTACATTTTGTGGTTTCTGTGGCACATTTATGTTTTTTTACTGTTGTGAGAACATTTCCCCCAGCATGCAGGAAAGCATGAAATGAATTTACACCCTACGATCACGTTTTTTTCTGGCTGGCCGACGTAGTAGCACAATAGCTTACGAGTGACCATCTGCAAAACGCAAACCGCCGCTTTCTACATCGTTAAACTTCCTTCGATCACAAATCTTAGGCTCTACATTATTGCGCCGTTTACACCTAACAAATGTTGAACTGTTCTGAAACCTTATTGGTTACCTACTAACAACCTGCTCTATGCGCTCAAAAACAGCCAACTGTTGATTGGCGTTTCTTGTTTGTGTCACATAACCGGACTGTTAATTTCACACTACTGGTCAGTTTGCTACCAAATATCCTAGACTTATATCCCAAATGTAGCCCAACCAGACCTGATGATATAAAATCTGTGCGAAAGTGGACACAGTTTTTTTTTTGAAGTGATGTGGTGTGTTGTATTGCTCCAAAATTTCCGATGCGAAGTTATTTCTCGCCTCTTGATGTGGTTCAACATGTTACCGTTCAAATTAACCTCACAATTGTTCCGTATCCACCTTTGCGTGTCCCCAGTCGCTCTTGAGTTTGTGGTTATTATGTGATATATAATGTTTTATGGAATGTTGCGTCTGACTTTTTTACCTAAGTTTTTTAAGCGAAAAATAAACACTATGATTTAGAAAACATTCGCCACCACCACTGATCTCATTTTGACCACCCACATTACTGTAATCGTCGGTTTGATCTGGGTGGCTGCTTCTCAGAAAAACGGAATTATGGCTGGTTGTAGTGAAATCATTCTTTTGAAACCATGCAACAACTGAATTACCCATTTCGTCTATCCGTTCACGTTTCGAACTCGGTATTTGCGCTGTTTACATGTCCTTAATGAGCATCTCACGTTTTGGAGAGTGAAGAACACCGTTTAATGGTTTGTGATTTGGTTTCCGTTTACATGGAAACCCTCGTTCAAATTTCCTGGTAGTTGTAACAACTCCAGACGTGACGTACCGTTCGTACATTTACAGAATATTTTACTGCCGAAAATAGAATAAACGAATCACCTAAGTGTAACGGTTGACCGAGAACAACGCACTTCTGGCACATTAGTCCTAATGAAACGCAGCCCAAAAACCTTGACGCATAGATCCACAAAACGTCCAGAACACTGTTTCACAATTATCGATTTTATGTGGCGCCGGAATAAAATCGATTACATATCCGTTTACTGTGTGAGTTTCCCTGTAAATATGCCGCTGTTTGATTTTGGTTCATAACCCTCGTGCTTCAGGTCATGGTTCCCAATTTTAGGCTGTTCTTACGTTAGTTATGTTAGTCAACAGTGACTTAGTGGATATTAAGTCAACCGCTGAAAACCAAATTTACCCTCAGGATAACACACAATACCTGGTTATTCGAATTTATCCACCGTCTGACAGTCTACTGTCATCTTTGTACAGGACCATCAGGGGGGTTGAGTACGAGAGTGACTAACTTCCCGGGTACACTCGCATGGTATGCGGGAGCACAAAATCGATTTGTTGGGCTTGAATAGAGAACCGATTACAAATGCTACCGGCTTCCGCTTGCGGACAGGCGTTTCAAAACATACGAAAATATTACAAAAATTCCCACTGTTTTTGGCACCCGTTTGTTGGGAATTATTAGTACTGCACATCATTGGCACGAAAACGGGTTGAACTGCGATAACGTTCCTTGTTGACCATGGCGTCACTGGTTTCACATTGGACGCGATCAGAGCATCACACCTGAAATTTTAGCCACAATGGCTTGGAAATAAGGTTCAATTTACCTGATCACCTTGAATGAAGACAGAGGTACCACCATTTTAACTGTGATATGTAAGCTTAAAGTTAGAACTTCTCTTCATGAGAACTTCACCCCATTTCAGGTTACGGTCGTGGCGAGGCTACACAGCAGTGGCTGGCCTTAGCAAAAACGAAACACACAACGCGGTGTTCCTTTTTCGCAAGAAGCTGGCAGAAAAATCTATATGCATAAAAAAGCTAGACTCGTTCGTGAATTCTGCTGAATAGCAGAGGATTTGATTTTTTTCATGCAAATTGGACACCACCTATGACTGATCGCAGCCATCGTATTCCCATAGAATTGCTAGTCAGCCCATTTCAAAAAGAAACATTGAACTCAAGTTTCGCTCCTATCAAAACTCATTAATAGTGCATGACCTTGCCATGGCCGGGATTCGAACACCGGACACGCCTACATGATGCAACCGTGGTGACCACTGGGCCGTTGATCTCGTATCAGCGGGTTTGAAACCAAAGAGAATCTGTCTACATTTGAAGATTCCCAGAAATGAAAATTGACTAAACAATATTCACTAAGATATTCACTTGGCTCTATGGTGTTACGATTCGTAGCTTGGTGTCTAGCCTAAGTGAACTAGTGAGTGAAATGTTGTTTTGTTATAAATGGGTTTCCGTGTTTGAATCGTCGTCATGTGGAGCACACAGATTTGAACACCTGGATTATATACCGGACGTGTATGTAAATGTGTTGTTTCACGAAGCGCAACTTTGACGGTGGGATACAAACAAGTTCGTTATCAGTTTTCTAAATATATACTCAGATGAACCGCCAATAGATAGGGTGAGTGAGTATCTGGACCTGTGATTATTTGATATGTATGTGGATCGAGTAATTGCCACAGTAACTTACGGGCAATGGTCACTGGATCGTACACTTTCTTCAGGAAGGCTTCTAATAGTTTCGGCTAGGAACAGCATTATTTGTGAGACCCCAAATATTGATTATCAGTTAGGATTAGGACTGGGGCCACGTTTTCATGGAGCAGCCATGTTGGCCACTGTGTCACTGACCTGTCGTTAGGCACGACCGAATCAGCAGATGTAAACATTCTGCCACATTCGGTTGTGGCTGTTCTGTTAACTCCAATCGATGACCCTTCGACTGAGACTTCTATCTGAATGAAAGCTACACGAATCATTCGCTTGCTGAGCCATAGTTTAACTGCTGGTAAGTTGTGGGGGCATTTTCTTTTGTTCATATAGACTAACCATCACCCACAATTAATTGTTTTTTGGTGGACACACTTCAGCCAGCCGAGCCGAACAACAGCGCACATGTAGTTTGCATCAGTCAGTATTCCATATCAAATGTTGGGCACATTATGTTCAACTTAGGTTCCAGCGTGCGTCTCAAAATACGATACTATCAATGCGTATTCATAGGAAAACAGTTAATCAGAATCACTTAGCAGCGGCTAATAACCTCAGAACTTGTGTAGTGAGAATAGACGGTCGCACCACACTACTTACATCACTATTCAGTAGCAGCATGGATCGAAATGATCACGGGATAAATACGGGGGAGATACGGGAAGGATCATTAGTGGGCAGCATCACGTACAATGGCTTTCGCCAGATGAGGGAACTGAAACGTGGTGTCCAAAGCGACTGGAGCATCCTCGGACGAGCGTGGCGGAAAATGAGTGTTTCTGATCGTAGTCCCGTTGAGACGCATAAGTCGTGTGTTTGTTTCCCCCAGAAAATCTCCTGTTCCACCCGCCTTCTAGGTTCACAACGCTAACAGGGCCTATTTCTCCGTTTGCTACACAGTCGTGCAGAAGTTATGCTTTTGTCAGATACTGTTCGGTTGCTTGATTGTTGCGCAAGACGGTCATGCCCGTTCCTCTTAATTCTGATTTGGAATCACATGCTATCTAGTTGTAGTGAAAATAAACAACGCATCGCTCAGAAACAGAAGCATTTGCCTTGAAGCGGCTTGAAGTCAGAAAACGCCAACTCGAAAGATGATTAGAAACGCGCCATCTACTCTGTGTGACGTAATACGGAAACATTATTACACTCCATTCAATGTATGAAATTAATCAATTATTTCAACATGTATATACATTGAACACGTGGTTCAGAATCATATTTATATCACTATTTTCAAATGCCAAATCAACAGTTGAATGTAATCATCACTTATTTTCAACAGTAAGGTAATCACCTACTGCGAAACAGAATTCACATATTTGTAAACTCACATACATATTTAAGAAAATAGTTCACGACAATTGACGTAATTGGCACATAGCTATCCAGAAGTTGTAGGCAGAATATGAGCAACAGTTGTCACCATAGTTACAGCAGAATACGTTAGTCCTATTACGTCAGCCTCTGATTCGAGCGTGTGCTCCTCTCAGGATACAGTTAGGGAGTGATACTCCTTCTCTTGCATACTAACTGTATACATACCATCACCTAGACGGATAACAAATTCCTTCTGTCCAGTTTTTACCTTGGCGACCCATTGGTGACAACTCCATGCATTTCATGCTGAGCAGCTCGGCAAGTTTGCTGCAAAGTGCTTGTTTATATGCTGGTAACGTATAAACCACGATAAAGCTTTATAATGTTTTCTACAATATAAACTTTACGTTATTGTGGACTAGGACAACCGCGCGTTTACTCTTCCGATCTTGTTACGTTCTAAGTGTTGCAGTGAACCAACAACAGTGTTGTTTCTTTCGGATAGTATTTCATAGAGAAGTATTCTGCAAACCACTTTAGAACAGAGACACACGTTGGTTTAAGAACAACTTACGAATTTAGATGAGACCCAACTGTGAAAAGTCAGGGCTTCGGCTGGATTCGAACCAGCGACAGACACAGCATGCCTCAGCTGGTAGAGCGCTTGCTGCGTTGAGGCATGCTGTGTCTGTCGCTGGTTCGAATCCAGCCGAAGCCCTGACTTTTCACAGTTGGGTCTCATCTAAATTCGTAAGTTGTTCTTAAACCAACGTGTGTCTCTGTTCTAAAGTGGTTTGCAGAATACTTCTCTATGAAATACTATCCGAAAGAAACAACACTGTTGTTGGTTCACTGCAACACTTAGAACGTAACAAGATCGGAAGAGTAAACGCGCGGTTGTCCTAGTCCACAATAAGAACAGACGTAAAGTTTATATTGTAGAAAACATTATAAAGCTTTATCGTGGTTTATACGTTACCAGCATATAAACAAGCACTTTGCAGCAAACTTGCCTAGCTGCTCAGCATGAAATGCATGGAGTTGTCACCAATGGGTCGCCAAGGTAAAAACTGGAAAGAAGGAATTTGTTATCCGTCTAGGTGATGGTATGTATACAGTTAGTATGCAAGAGAAGGAGTATCACTCCCTAACTGTATCCTGAGAGGAGCACACGCTCGAATCAGAGGCTGACGTAATAGGACTAACGTAGTCTGCTGTAACTATGGTGACAACTGTTGCTCATATTCTGCCTACAACTTCTGGATAGCTATGTGCCAATTACGTCAATTGTCGCGAACTATTTTCTTAAATATGTATGTGAGTTTACAAATATGTGAATTCTGTTTCGCAGTAGGTGATTACCTTACTGTTAAAAATAAGTGATGATTACATTCAACTGTTGATTTGGCATTTGAAAATAGTGATATAAATATGATTCTGAACCACGTGTTCAATGTATATACATGTTGAAATAATTGATTAATTTCATACATTGAATGGAGTGTAATAATGTTTCCGTATTACGTCACACAGAGTAGATGGCGCGTTTCTAATCATCTTTCGAGTTGGCGTTTTCTGACTTCAAGCCGCTTCAAGGCAAATGCTTCTGTTTCTGAGCGATGCGTTGTTTATTTTCACTACAACTAGATAGCATGTGATTCCAAATCAGAATTAAGAGGAACGGGCATGACCGTCTTGCGCAACAATCAAGCAACCGAACAGTATCTGACAAAAGCATAACTTCTGCACGACTGTGTAGCAAACGGAGAAATAGGCCCTGTTAGCGTTGTGAACCTAGAAGGCGGGTGGAACAGGAGATTTTCTGGGGGAAACAAACACACGACTTATGCGTCTCAACGGGACTACGATCAGAAACACTCATTTTCCGCCACGCTCGTCCGAGGATGCTCCAGTCGCTTTGGACACCACGTTTCAGTTCCCTCATCTGGCGAAAGCCATTGTACGTGATGCTGCCCACTAATGATCCTTCCCGTATCTCCCCCGTATTTATCCCGTGATCATTTCGATCCATGCTGCTACTGAATAGTGATGTAAGTAGTGTGGTGCGACCGTCTATTCTCACTACACAAGTTCTGAGGTTATTAGCCGCTGCTAAGTGATTCTGATTAACTGTTTTCCTATGAATACGCATTGATAGTATCGTATTTTGAGACGCACGCTGGAACCTAAGTTGAACATAATGTGCCCAACATTTGATATGGAATACTGACTGATGCAAACTACATGTGCGCTGTTGTTCGGCTCGGCTGGCTGAAGTGTGTCCACCAAAAAACAATTAATTGTGGGTGATGGTTAGTCTATATGAACAAAAGAAAATGCCCCCACAACTTACCAGCAGTTAAACTATGGCTCAGCAAGCGAATGATTCGTGTAGCTTTCATTCAGATAGAAGTCTCAGTCGAAGGGTCATCGATTGGAGTTAACAGAACAGCCACAACCGAATGTGGCAGAATGTTTACATCTGCTGATTCGGTCGTGCCTAACGACAGGTCAGTGACACAGTGGCCAACATGGCTGCTCCATGAAAACGTGGCCCCAGTCCTAATCCTAACTGATAATCAATATTTGGGGTCTCACAAATAATGCTGTTCCTAGCCGAAACTATTAGAAGCCTTCCTGAAGAAAGTGTACGATCCAGTGACCATTGCCCGTAAGTTACTGTGGCAATTACTCGATCCACATACATATCAAATAATCACAGGTCCAGATACTCACTCACCCTATCTATTGGCGGTTCATCTGAGTATATATTTAGAAAACTGATAACGAACTTGTTTGTATCCCACCGTCAAAGTTGCGCTTCGTGAAACAACACATTTACATACACGTCCGGTATATAATCCAGGTGTTCAAATCTGTGTGCTCCACATGACGACGATTTAAACACGGAAACCTATTTATAACAAAACAACATTTTTCTCACTAGTTCACTTAGGCTAGACACCAAGCTACGAATCGTAACACCATAGAGCCAAGTGAATATCTTAGTGAATATTGTTTAGTCAATTTTCATTTCTGGGAATCTTCAAATGTAGACAGATTCTCTTTGGTTTCAAACCCGCTGATGCGAGATCAACGGCCCAGTGGTCACCACGGTTGCTTCATGTAGGCGTGTCCGGTGTTCGAATCCCGGCCATGGCAAGGTCATGCACTATTAATGAGTTTTAATAAGAGCGAAACTCGAGTTCAATGTTTCTTTTCGAAAGAGGCCGACTTGCAGTTCCATGGGAATGGGACAGCTGCGATCAATGGTGTGTGTCGTACAGTCTATATAATAACCAAATTCACTAATATTAATGAGTAACCCAATGATAAACCATTTTTTGCAGTGTAGCTCCCTCATGTGACTATTAGCGTGCACTGTCCTCCATGCCAAACTTGACAGTCACACCCATTATTCATTTGAGCGATACGACGATATGGTCTGTTGGTTTCGCTCATACGTGCAGATCATCGAAAGAAAGACATGACTTCTCTCCGGGAAATA
>QNGE01001278.1:161232-176087 GCA_008508345.1 Paragonimus westermani | reverse complement strand
GGTGATCAAGGTGCCCAGATGCAATTCTACACCTAATTGTAGGAATCCCTAGGGACACCTAGTATGTGCACAAATCGAAAACGTACATTCTATAGTTCCTTCGGGTGTATGGGCCAGGTTTCGCAGCCCTACGATAAGACCGCACCCATAGTGCCATTGTGCAATCGGCCCCTCGAATCCTCACAACATCAACAGTTCCATACCGCATCGGCCGTCTCGCAGTACAAACCGGGCCGCCCTATCTGCTACATACAGCAGGGTGGATAGGCGAAAACATGCTACTGCTGACCCCTCCTCCACTGTCCTATCAAATTTAGCTCTCATGCCCCTCCCGGCCCCCAATTCTGATAATTTTTCTGCAGGTCCCACAACAGATAATTAATCATAGTAACACTGCCGATAAGTCCCAGCTCTCGCCACTCAGTCCCAGACCTCCCCCGTCTCGTGCTTCGACCTAGAACGCAGATTAATATAGATGCTTTCAACATTCGTACTCTAAAACAAATAGGTCAACAGGCTGCTCTCGCATGAACGTTAGACTCGCTGCATACCGATGTTTGCTGTGTCTCGGAGACTGGAATCCACGACAGTAGTCACCGTATATAATTAACAGCACCTGCACTTTCTACCCGATACTGGTTATACACTTCCGGTGACTGACACCGGCCGCCGTTACCGGTCAGGCTGGAGTAGGTATAGTCCTCAGCACGACGGCCGCATTGATAGATTGGATTCCTGTTAATAGTAGACTTTGTGCCGTCCGCTTGGCGGGTTCTGTTAGAGTCAGTTCTGGACGCAAAACTGCCAGAAGTCTTTTCGTTGTGTCTGCTTACGCTCCAACTGACTAGTGACGTCGGCGTCATGGACGTCTTTTATTCGGATCTGACCGCTCTCATCCGGTCGACACGTGGTTCTGATATAGTCGTTCTGGTCGGAGATATGGACGCCCAGGTCGGCCGCCTTGGTGAGGTCGAATCTCGTCCAGGTGGCAGGTTTGGAATAGCATCACATCGCACGAACAATGACGGGCGACTATTGCAGCTGTGCGCTGAGCATAGGCTGTTTTTAACAAGCACTAGTTTTAGGCATCGTGCGCGTCATTGCTATACTTGGCATCCTCCCTGTTTGAATCAGCCCTGGTCTCAGATAGACCACACAGCTGTTAGTTATAGGTGGTGGGGTTCCATTCACGACTGTGGTTCTTATTGGAGCACGTATCTATATTCAGATCATGCGCTGGTACGTTGTCGTTTCGTACTCATTTTTGCTAAGCAACAACCCCACCGACAGCACCGATTGGTTGTTGAGAAACGGACTATTCTGTCGGTAAAGCATAAGTATCAAACTAGCTTAGAAATCTCCCTTAATAGTTCTCACTCCGAAGATCCGGGTTGCTGCTGGACCCAGATCACATAGGCCATTCGTGAAGCAGGTACATCAGCATGCGGCAAGGGGGACACATGAAATGAACAAACATTATATTTTGGAGGAATCCCTGGAGTTGTTAGAAGCTAGACGGAACATCCCTCCTGGCAGTTCATATAACAAGTCTAGAAAAGATGTCCTTAAAATACGGAAACGTAGCTTAAAGGCTGATCTTGAGGCTTGGTTATTGGGAACAGGTAAGGAAATGGAGACGGCTTTTGCTTCAGGCAACACTGGCAAACTGTTTAAGCTTATCCGTACCACCGGTCCCAGGCGCCCGTCTGTCAGTGAAGCCATCAGCGTGACATTCATATAAGTCCAGAAGGTTAGAGCAATGGGTGGAACACTTCGAGGGTCAGTTTAAGTGGCCTCCTGCTTCTACTGCGTTGCCACCCCGAACTTGTAATGTAGATGGTCGATAGAATTGAAACCACCCACTTGGACCGAGGTCCGCAGTTGCATTGCGGCTCTCAAGCGCAATGAGGCTGCTGGTCCAGATGACCTCGTGCCGGCACTTTTCAAAGAAGGCGGAGAGCCGTCATTAGAGGCCTTGACTTATTTCAACTTGTGTGGACAACGGAAATCATCCCCCCAGTTGGGGTCACTCGATAATAGTTCCTATATTCAAGAAAGGTATGAAGGGCTCTGGCGAAAACCATAGAGAAATTAGCTTGACCCCAGGCATTTTTAGGATTCTAGCATCCATTGTATTTCTCGACTATAAAGGTGCGTTCGATTCAGTGGATCGATCTGCACTTTTAGAGTCGCTCAAACGCAGAGGTGTGCCGACTAAGTACGTAAATATACTGTCGGCACTTTATTCCTATACTTCAGCTCACGTTAGGGTTTACAGTCAACTGTCTGACAGTTTCAGCACCATGAGCAGCGTACGTCAAGGCGGTCCGCTCTCACCATTTTTTGTTTAATCTCCTCGTAGACGAAATAATGGAGGATGTCTTCGGCACTCACAAGATGCCGGCGTGAAAGACTGACTGATCTTTATTATGCTGTTTGACAACTTTCAAGCAGCACAAACAATGGTAGACGTTATTTCGCGTTTTACTAACTACTTCGGAATGCGCTTTGCAGCCTCGAAGTACAAAATGCTTCTGCAGGATTGCTGTGATCACGTAGATTTGATGTTAGATAATGTAGCCATGGCGGTTGTTGATCGGTTTGTATACCTGGGAAACTGTATCAGCGGCGGCGGCGGTGTAGGGAATGAAATAGAAGCGTGCATCTCTAAGGCTAGGACGGTATTCGCTAATCTGGGGCATCTCTGACGACAGAGAGGTATTTCTCTGAAGCTTAAAGGTCACGTATGTAAGACAACGGTGAGGGCTGTATTACTTTACGGCAGCGAAACCTGGCTGCTCAGGGTAGAAGACGTGGATTGTCTTCAAGTATTCGATCGCCGCTGTTTGCGTTCAGTCGCTGGTATCGGGTGGCACCAGCGTGTAAGTAACGAGGAAGTTAGAAAGCGAGTGTTTGGTAGTGATTGTCGAACGAGTTCTTTTGTCCAGTCTCTACGTTTGCACAGGCTTAGATGGTTGGGTCACGTATTAAGGATGCCAGCTAGTCGTCTTCCACACCGAGCACTGCTCGCGGGCACACCAGCCGACTGGTGTAAGGTGCGAGGTGGACAGATAATGACCTGGCGTAGGGAAATGAAACCGTTCACCAAGGGGCTGACCGTAGGTCAAGTTCGTCTCCCGGCCTGGGGTCCTCGCGACTCACAGAGTCGGTGTCTGGAGACTCTAGGTGAGTTAACCCATGATCTGTATCTAGTTACGTGCTCCAATAAGAACCACAGTCGTGAATGGAACCCCACCACCTATAACTAACAGCTGTGTGGTCTATCTGAGACCAGGGCTGATTCAAACAGGGAGGATGCCAAGTATAGCAATGACGCGCACGATGCCTAAAACTAGTGCTTGTTAAAAACAGCCTATGCTCAGCGCACAGCTGCAATAGTCGCCCGTCATTGTTCGTGCGATGTGATGCTATTCCAAACCTGCCACCTGGACGAGATTCGACCTCACCAAGGCGGCCGACCTGGGCGTCCATATCTCCGACCAGAACGACTATATCAGAACCACGTGTCGACCGGATGAGAGCGGTCAGATCCGAATAAAAGACGTCCATGACGCCGACGTCACTAGTCAGTTGGAGCGTAAGCAGACACAACGAAAAGACTTCTGGCAGTTTTGCGTCCAGAACTGACTCTAACAGAACCCGCCAAGCGGACGGCACAAAGTCTACTATTAACAGGAATCCAATCTATCAATGCGGCCGTCGTGCTGAGGACTATACCTACTCCAGCCTGACCGGTAACGGCGGCCGGTGTCAGTCACCGGAAGTGTATAACCAGTATCGGGTAGAAAGTGCAGGTGCTGTTAATTATATACGGTGACTACTGTCGTGGATTCCAGTCTCCGAGACACAGCAAACATCGGTATGCAGCGAGTCTAACGTTCATGCGAGAGCAGCCTGTTGACCTATTTGTTTTAGAGTACGAATGTTGAAAGCATCTATATTAATCTGCGTTCTAGGTCGAAGCACGAGACGGGGGAGGTCTGGGACTGAGTGGCGAGAGCTGGGACTTATCGGCAGTGTTACTATGATTAATTATCTGTTGTGGGACCTGCAGAAAAATTATCAGAATTGGGGGCCGGGAGGGGCATGAGAGCTAAATTTGATAGGACAGTGGAGGAGGGGTCAGCAGTAGCATGTTTTCGCCTATCCACCCTGCTGTATGTAGCAGATAGGGCGGCCCGGTTTGTACTGCGAGACGGCCGATGCGGTATGGAACTGTTGATGTTGTGAGGATTCGAGGGGCCGATTGCACAATGGCACTATGGGTGCGGTCTTATCGTAGGGCTGCGAAACCTGGCCCATACACCCGAAGGAACTATAGAATGTACGTTTTCGATTTGTGCACATACTAGGTGTCCCTAGGGATTCCTACAATTAGGTGTAGAATTGCATCTGGGCACCTTGATCACCTTTATGTAGTGCACTGGTCGCTTAGCTCTCCCATCGGAGACGCTAAATGAGGCGAATTAGGCGTGCTGTGCTGTATGGAATGCATTTTATGCCTTCCGAGTAGTAATTCATGACTGTATTGTTTTCGCCGGCACATTTTTTCTTGCGGACTACCCGCTTTGAACTTCTGGGCGTTTCGTCTGACTACAATGTATTAATCTATCTCAGTAAACATTGTGAAATGTGTCATTTACCGGTCCTCTCTATCTGCGATTCCCAAAAGATGCTTGATCTTTTTGTTGGGATGCCTAATCCATCCATTTTGCCCTATGGTTTGATGACGTGGTCTACTCCTGATGAGGGTTTACCAGGCTACATAAAATGCACGGTCTGGAGAGGGGTCCTGTTTTTTGTTTGTGTACCTCAGCCGTTATTCACTAGGCCCACCAGGGATATGATAAAACCACAAAATGGTCAAGCAACAATTTGGCCACCAGCTTTTGAGCTCCTACCAATTGGGTTGATTAAAGTCGAAAGCTGTCGTGAACTTTCTAGTGATTCATGTATCTATTTTAGAACGCTGCCCGAAATGGCAACATACCGCAGTTATTGATATGCTGTCATTCACAGCATTGCTGGCTCTTTATATAATCTGTTCTTGTTCTTTGTTTCCCTCCTCCTTTTTCAACATTACATCTTATAGAATGTTTCTCATAACTGTTTTGCCAAAAGACAACTGAATCCGCAGTACCATTTGGTCGGGCTCATGGCTGTTCACAAGTGAATGAATGAAACGCTTAATCAGTAACGTTTTGCGTGTCTTCCGTTTTATATAGGTTGTTATCAGAATGGCGGACTATTGGAAGAGCAATCCGCGAAAATACTGTGAAGTCTGTAAATGTTGGATGGCCGATAACAAAATAGTTCGTATTCTTAATCTTGGAAATAACTTTTATTTCAGAGCATACAAAACCATGAAAGTGGGATGAGACACAAAGCAAATGTTGACAAGAAGATGAATGAACTTCAACGCAATAACAAAAATGCTGAGCGGGACGAACAGAATCTTCGAAATAACCTGCAACAAATTAACGATGTATGTGAGAATTACTTTTATGCGTCTTTATTTACAGGCTGCTTTTGTCGGCATGATGAAAGACTTAGCGCGTGATCCGGCCCTGGCTAAACGTTATGGGGTCGTTTTAACGGGTAAATTATATAAGATCAGTGAACTGATCGGATTGTTTTCCCAGAGCACGCTCAAGAGGAAGTGATCGAAAAAGTTGCAGCTTTAAATGGCAAACCTAAAAGCGAGCCAACGCCAGGGAAAAAAGCTGCTACTAAGACTAGTGTTTGCGAATGGCATGAAGCTACCGCTGCGGATGGAAGGAAGTACTATTGGAATGCAATCACACGGGCTACACAGTGGGAACGTCCCGCTGGACTAATCGCCCAAGAAGTGGTCTCAGTCAAAGAAGAGAAAAACCGTTTGCAACAGTTCGTGCTTAGTCGGCTGGTTGAACTAAGTGAATCAGGCTCAGAGAGTGCTACTGCTGCGGTGCACAAGGCATTTAACGCAGATGAACCTGAACCTGAAGTTGCTAAGGAGGATAAATCAGAGCTGTTCAAAATAGCGAGGAAGCGCAAGAAGTCAGAAGCGGAGTCTCATTCTTTGAGTCGTCCATATAATGGGCCGAAAATCGACTTGCTAGGTCAATGGGTAACCGTCAATGAGTAAGCGTTCGGTAGAAAGTTATACACCACTTTTTCTGAAATCCTGATGAGACTTACTGGTTTGGCGAATAGATGTGTAGATGATTATTAACCCAAATAAGTGACGGGTTAAGTTGTGGTTTATAAATGAAGCGGTCAATGTGTGCGCTACAGTGTTTACCGGCATTCAGTGTGGTGGAACTTGCGTGCAAGACCTCAGTGGGTACCTTAAGAATGATCGAAGTTCGAACCCTTCATTGTAGGGTTGGTCTCCGGCATCCATTCAGTTGTTATTTTAAGCTAATGTTGACTCTGGTCACTTGGGCTTCGGTGGTCATGGTATGTGGACAACCGGCGTGATTGGATTGGAACACAAAATGTGTGTTATGAGGTACTGGTACACATCCCTTCGTACACAGGTGGTCTTTTTCTATTTCATTCTCATTGTTTTGAACCGTATTACAAGGTGAAATGTGGAATCTGCCAGTAACCTTTTACTCTGCAATTTTTCATTGATATATTGCAAATAGGTTACAATGCAAAGGCAGCAATGCAACGGTGGTTCGCGCTGATGCTTAGCTGTCGTATCTAAGACAAAAAAGAAGGGAAGAGGTGTTACTGCTAAAAACAACTACTACGAAGCATTCAGCATCAAGATTTCTACACTCTGAGAGCAAACTGCTGAGCTGTAAGTAAAAGCAGTGTTATCAAGTTGGCTTTACTGCTCCGCGTCATTAAGTACACTTACTTCAAAGGCAGGTTTGTCCAACAGCGACAACAGTTACGTCACCGAGCCCGATTGCCTGTTATCTCACCTAAAGCCTCCATCCATTGACTCTGCGAGTCACGAGTTCTCCAGCCTGGGAGAAGAACCCCGTTTACAGTGGCCAACCCCTCAGTGAACGACTTCATCCCTCTGCTTCAGGTCCACATCTTTTCACCTCGCAGATTAAGCTACTCGGTCGTAGGATCAGTAGAGTACTTGGTATGGTCGATGACTTGTTGGCATCCCTAGTGCATGACCTAACTTTCCGAATCAAGCAATTTTTCATATACTAAGCTGGTCTTGTGCTGTGTCTCTGAACTGAAAGTTCAGAATTACCGCGCTATTAATCCACTGTACTCATTTTCATGCCATGTCTGACCCATTTGAATTAATATCAGATTATTTTAGCTAAACCGTATTGGATTGAATCTCAAAGCTGGTGAAATCCTGGCTGGATCCTATTGTATGCTGTTTACGCATGCTGTCAGCTGAGTATTCCGTTGCTGCATATCGTTTCACACCAGAAGTGCGTTGCTCTTGCTCCTGCTGGTGTGTTTCAACGGGCAGTTATTCGGATGTCAAGAGTACGCTTCGTGGTGCGCTTTCATCCCCTCGGTGCTCACTATTGTCTCGACTTTGCCTCTGCATGCAATGTCTACAGTCGGTTTAGTCTGTGCATACAGCAGTATATTATCATAAAAGTGCACATGCCACTGAACACACGTTCCGAAAACCACATGCTAAGACGGAAAAAGCTGCGTATCTCATGGAGCCTGTCCGCTTCAACTTATCTGTTGTTATCCCTGCAGTAGGTTTGAGGTGGTGTGTAATCCAGCGTAGTGATGCAATTTGGTGTCGCTATCTAGATACAGTTCTTACCACCCACACACTCGTTCTATGTAAATATTTGCCTAGATGTCGTTCGCCCGTATTTTTGTGACAGCCAAGCATAGGTGACAGCCGCCAATGTGATGCTACAAATGGTACTGATGATACAGAATGTTAATTAGCAATTTGTGATGTTACAGATATGTACCTTCCACCCATCTGAACATTGAATAAAGGAACATTTTGCTGAATGGTTCCACTTATTACACTCTCATAAGTCGCATAACGTGTAACACGTGCAGTGCATAAAATTCATGCTGAAGTACACAAATATTAGACCAAATATGTGTATAGTTCCTGTGTGTATATTACGAGCACTACAGTCTCAATATCACAGTTTTGTTTACGTACACAATTACGGCTGACGCTTAGCAGTTAGCAACCACACGTGTATGCACGAAGGCTGTCTTGCTGATGGCGCCTCACTCTCATTTGCAGTTCGGTTGTTTGTTTGCAAGGTGTAGGCACCTTGATGTTGAATGTTTGAATATAGACGTAATTATTTTCAGTAGTTAGGTCCCTTCCCACCCCCTCTTTTTTCCTTCTCTCTTCCTATATAGGGTTTGCTTTTTCTTCATGGTTGTGTGGCAGTTAAGCATTAGTGTGAACCACAGGTGTATTGCTGTCTATGATGATGATGATGCACGAAGGTAACTAACTGTGACGCTGAGACCGCGGTGACTTTAATATGTACGCAGCTACTACACGCCCGTTCTTACACTCGCGAATTTCTACATTTTTTGCACGCATTTTTGTAGCGTTTGTCTTTGTGGGTTTCCGTTGAACGGTTTATTAATCCAGTAAGACAATTGACCAGTCGACACTTCACATTTTAACGATTTTCTACTCAAGCTGTGATTACACATGTTTGTTGGTGTAGTCTTGAATGGGAGGTGGTATTTGTTGTTCTGCATAGTACAGAGAACAGTGATTGCTCCACATAGTCGAATTTTGGCAGTTCCGACTCTTGTTACCTCCATTGACCACTCATCTTTTAACGCCATTTACTAACTGCTAAAACTTTACACCAATTCAGTTCCACTATTACTGGGCTAACTCTGAGCAACGAAACGCAGCTGTAAATTAGTCAGTAAATAGTAGATGACTTAGTAGAGGTTAATTTTTTCACATTCAAACAGGCTTTTCAGCCAGCCGTTCGCTACTTGCAAAAAATTTGGCGGGAGAGATTGTGGCTAGTCGAGCCCTTTGACATTTCTGTTGCTGTTGTTTGCCCTAGTTGGTTGTGGAGCAAGTGCAGTTGATGACGCAGGGCAATAAAAGTTATTATGCTATGGTTCAGCTCGGTTATTCGTTTGCAAGGTTTAAGTGCTTTGCTGTTGACTTTTGGTATTTAGGTGGTTTTGGTAATCAGTTTCTATCCACTTTCTTTTGCCTTTTGAAGTTAGTGTATTTTTCCCCCATGATTGTGTGATATATATATATATATATACATTCATCTGATCTAATGCTGTTTTTGATAACGTCAACATTTACATACAACTATTTATGTCCCCTGAAGCCTATACGAACAATTACACCAAACTTTTGTTGATAACTGTGTATGAGGGTGTTAGTGTTTTTACATTAGCGGCAGCTCATTATCACAATGGCATTTTTGTGCTCCCCCTCCTCCACAACTGGTTTTGGTTTTTATCTCACTTTTCTGCTCTCGTTTACTGTTTTCGATAGGGTATTGTTGATTGGAAAATTCCAGGGTACTTTGGGATAATTTTTCGTTGTGCCGGGCAACTTGAAATAAGCTTCATATGATGGTCATACAAAGTGTTGAAAATAAAATGTGGGCATTTGTTGACCGTTTTATTTGCTTAAAAACTGGGTCTCAAATGACGTAAGTGTGAGAATTGAAATAGAATTTTGTATTTCTCATTTTACAGTTTTATTTCACGTCTTTGGCATCAGAAGGTATCTACTACTTAGAATTTGTTTGCACTCGCATGCATTGTGACATTCACAGGCTTGAAGACGGGCCTTCGGCAGCGTGTATTGACTAACGTTCACCCACTTTAACCCCAACTACATGAATTTAGATAAGCCGTGCATCAATAATATTGACCCGTGGTTCGCCTGTCGTGCACTAGCTACCAAGCCCTCAACCCACCGACGTAAGGTACGTGGTGACCAATCAATGAGTTTGGAGGGAGGAATGAAAACAGCCATGTTCATGCTAAGAAAAGGATTTCATGTTCATCTGGCAGGCTTGTCCTTAATAACCTACATGGCATTTGGCCGTAGGCCTTAGAAAACGTAACATTTATTTTGTTTCACGGAATGAGTGCTGTTGTTTAACGGAATTGTTTGTAGGGCACCCATGCTTTATGATGCGAATTGGTAATATCCACAATGTTAACCGGCTGTCTCATGCGATCTTACTCTCATTTGCAACCCGGCTGTTCCTTTTATGTTGATTATATGAGGTCACACCTAAAGTACCTTTCTGTTGTATTCTTGTATATTTGAACGTTTTCCCACCATGTCACAATTGTATGAAACTTGAGCGTCAGTGTTAACCACTAATGTGCTGCTGTCGGCGACGCCTATGGATTCTTGTTTAACTAGGTGCTTTCAGAATTGCTCCCGCTGGTTTGTATTAGTCTACTTTACTGCCTATGTCCTCTTTTTTCAATGTGTCTTGCTCTTCGTTGTCTACGTGCGGTCATGTGTTGCTCAAATTGTAAGGAAGTACGCTTCTAAGATTTTGATTTTGATGTTTTTGGCTCACCGTACTTCATTTCGCGGGTCCTGTGGCCAGTACTTCGGCAGTAGTGTTTGAGCGTTGTAAGCTTCACTGTTGTTTTCGTCGCATGTCAAGTGTGGGCTAGCTTCCATGCATCGTAGGTTCTCAATTTCACTCCCAGTTCATCCGTTAGAAGTTAAACGAATGGGTAGTTGACCGCCTATAATTCGCAATACTGTTCACATTCAGCTGTGATATGTAAGGCTATTTCACGGCGTACCAATTCGTTTTGCGTCGTTGTGTTCCTGTGGTAGCATAGCCTATAGACCGTGGGGTTTCTCAGACTGGTTGACACTAACTGGCGATCTGAATTAAGGAATTCGAGCCTAGTTGCCGTGATTACTCACCCGATAGCATCTAACTTGCATTATAACCCTGTGCTTCACATGGAAGAGGCTGCCTTGTGATGTAAACGGTGGTTACTTACATTAGAGTTCATCGTACCGATAATGCAAGGAGACTGATGTTTGATGGCGAGGATAAAACCGCTATACTTTTTCAGTCCTCAAGGATACGTGGACTTAGATACTGGGGTCGCTCGCTGGGGTTGGAAATTTATCGCATGTCACATTCATCCTGTGTGTACCGTTGCCGACTAGCCTATGAGATGACAGTGTAGAGAAATAAAGACGGTTTACAATAGCTACTGTAGATTTTAATTTTACTCATTGGCTTGAACCCTCAGGGTTCACATAATCTGTAACTGAGGACTTCAGATCGCATGGTTGTCTGCTGGGTTCACTGGTGTAAATGTTTCCTTTGTGATACCGAGTTGGGTTTGGAGTATTGGGGCGACGCAGACGTCTTCGTTTTCGTAATGCGATACTCTCGTTTATTTTCGTATTGTGGACACGGTGATGTCAGGTGTTTGAGCATATGGAATTAGTCCCATTCCTACCGTTTTATTTCTAAATTAACATTGTTTTTCATAGTTGTAGAATATTCAAGCGTCAGGCCTCATCACCTAGATATTTCTGTCGCTGTGGATAACTTCCTTTCTTAGCTTGAGACGAGTTCCATGTGGTTTCTTGTTCATCTGTTTCTCTGTACACAGCACGCCACCGAAACTTCCGAAATTGGATCTTCCCGGTGAGCATGTTGGTCTAAGCTCGAATTTATCAAAGAAACTCCAATCCCAAACTGATCCGGCGGATGATATTGATCCCAAATTTGCCGTGCTTGCCCATCTGGAAGAAACTACAGAAGCCAATATTCAAAGTGCACGTCAGTTGGAAACAAGTGAGAAACAATTGGTTCCAGGTCTGCTTTCAGGCTCTGAACAAACTGAATTTAAGTCGGGAACTGAACGGAGCCTTCCAAAACTGGTTTTTCGAAGAGGACCGTCTTCTTCATCTTCCCGAAATTTCCGCACTGCCGCTTCTGACGATTGACTGACCTTTGTTTTTCCTTTGTTGATACCTGTAAATAGACTTTTCAATTCTTAGCAGTAACTTTTTTGTTTCCATGGTCTCAGCAAACAAGCGGGCATATGTTTCCGAGATCTCGCCATAATGTCTGTAGGCTTAAAAATTACATGGCATGGTTAAGTAATGTAAAATCGTGTCCTCAGCTGGACGGATCACAGTCGACTTTTCATTCTTGTTTTGTCTGTAGACACCATGATAGGGTGATCACTAATTACATGCACGAACAAAATTTTTTTTCTCGCGCAGCTTTGGATTAAGTAATCAGATTGCACTGGTTCCTGTTGATTGACCAAAACTTTGTACACGACCTTGGGGGACCCCCTTGGGTTCACTTTGTGGTTTATGTACGATTATCGATTTCCCCTCTTAGCCACGCCGGACGACAACTATGCCTCTATGCCATTGCCTCCCGTAAGTCAAATGCCTTCAGATCAACAATAACAATTAAGAGAAGATAAAAGCATCCTTTAATCGTAGGTAAGCAGTTTGTTTTTCAGACCGAAAGACAGGTGGTAAATCATGAACAAACACTGACTGTGGCACTTATTCAACGAAGCACTTTGTACGGGCAACGATTGAACGTTTCATACTTCAATAACCTTTGTCGAACAGAATAGTCAGAGTAGACTTCTCCACTGCCGTTGCTTAGTTTCATTGCTTTGGATTTAGTATTTTTCAAAATAAGCTTATTTAAATATCAGTTTTATCGGAGTGTGTTGTGCGGGAATTTCAATTCGTCATCGGTAGCTTCCTTCGGACAGATTTCTATTACATTGTGCGAAAAATCAGTATAAAGCGTCTTTCTTCGAGACACAATATGAGTCGACTGTCGATATTGATGCACTCTCAAATCAAATTAGGACTGTCCAAAAACGCATGAGATCATTATGACTACTTTAAATTTACATAAGTTTTGTCCTTTCTGTTTTGATTTACTAACTGGTTCCTATCTTTCTTGACAATTCGCGGTGCAGTGCATCCCGGCAGTTTTTATCTCACTAGAAAAGTCAAGGCTAAGACAAAGTGTTTTTATCCTTCGCTCATTGTAGTCAATGCACTCTTCTGCTTTGATCCACGTCCTTGGATTTGCGCTGTGGCTGTAATCAATTTATCCAGAACACTTTAAATCTTGGTTTTGAACTAAGTAAACTAAGGTGTGATTATATTTCCCGATGCCAGTCTTCAAACTGACATTGCATGACCGTTCTCGTACATTTCGGTTCCTTAAGCAGATGTAGTCTTAGTGAGGTTCAAGCCGAAAAACCTTCGGGTTGTGAATTGAAGTCATTTCATGTCCTTGTGGCCGTTAGCAGTGTAGGCTGGTAATCTGAAGTAGGCTTTATCCATTCATGCCAACAGATTACAAATCCGTTGCATTAATCCTTCGTAACTAGCGATAATCAGGGCCGTAACACGAAGGGTTGTCCGTTCGAATGTCTTTCAGATTGCTTCTACCTCGTGATCCATAACAGAGACGGCGCCGACCACGGTGGATTGGTTGAGAGCGAGTATCATAGAATTCTACAATCACTACTTCTTACCTTTGTGGCAAGGTTGAAACTTTTCCATTCACTCTGAGGGGATTTGAATAAGTTATACATCGATCCAAATTGTTAACTGTGAATCAAACGCTGCCAAACTGAGTAACGTGATCCAATTACACTTGAAATTGTTAGCACACGTTACAAACATGATTTATCGAGTAATTCCCTAGGGATAGAAAGTCGTCACCGGAATACATGTCAAACCAAATAAGTACCATCATGCACGTTCTGAGTCAGTCAGCCGGTAGCTAGAACGAGATCGTTCCATCCCTTGGAGTTTCCCGAGGCACATGATGACTTATTCGGCGTAGTCTTTGTGATGATGGTGTACGTTTCGCGTGTGATGTGTTTTGTCGGGCCAGGAAGTTGGGCCGGTGTGGTTGTCTCACGGTTCGCTTGGATGCGTTCAATGGGGACCTGACCAAGGTTTGAAAAAAACTAATCACAACGTTTGGACCAGAACTGTTAAACAACAGCAACAACAAGCAGGCATAGGTTAGTGTACGGATGATTAAAGGGACTGATTCGCGTGGAAACCTAAGTACTTTACATTTAAAATGTATGGTCTAGAATCAGCACAAACCACTCGCTATTCTCTATTAAGATAGTGGTTAGAGACACGATTAAACCGGTCAAAATTTCATTAGCTATTCATAAGGTCCGATTTTTCTAATTTTAGGCTGGTGAAACAAGCTTTCATATGTTCGATTCTTAATGCTGCGCAGCACCCAACCCCTTGGTTTTGTTCGCTCAGCAAGGGTAGTCTAAGAGTACACTGGCGATATGAGCGGTTGGCCAAATGTTCATGCGAGTAACCACCTGGTGAGTTTACATCGAAAATGGCCCAAGCGGCAAATGGCTTGAAGTCCGTCACATGCTGTGGTCGGCTGCTCTTCAGTGAAATCGAAAGTAACTCCTCCAGTCGAAACTTGTTCTAGTTAACCTTAGGGGTTTATTTATAACAAAGGCCCAAGCCTAGCGGCCATCTAGTATGTTCATTCTTCTTTCCATGCTGGATAACGTCGTTAGTCTTTCATCCGTAATGTTCCTGTTTGAACCAATGCTACTGTTCAATTTCTGGTAGTTGAGAACACTGGCGGTAACGATGTGACGAACAATTGTTTTCGATAATTCTTTCTCAAGTCAATACAATTACATAGGTTTTCATCAAGGCGTCATGAGACAAACCGCATAAACAGAGGCTGACTGTTAACGAATGACAGTGGCTACTGCTAAACTTCACACGATTATTGGTTCGGCCCAGACCGGACGTTGACTGGGTGTTGTGTCACACGGTCAAGGTCAAATGTTTGTGTGTGGTTAGACTGGGTGTGATTGATCTGTGGCCACGG
>QNGE01001278.1:147926-161192 GCA_008508345.1 Paragonimus westermani | reverse complement strand
TTCAGTCCCTGCAACTTCCGTGGCCACAGATCAATCACACCCAGTCTAACCACACACAAACATTTGACCTTGACCGTGTGACACAACACCCAGTCAACGTCCGGTCTGGGCCGAACCAATAATCGTGTGAAGTTTAGCAGTAGCCACTGTCATTCGTTAACAGTCAGCCTCTGTTTATGCGGTTTGTCTCATGACGCCTTGATGAAAACCTATGTAATTGTATTGACTTGAGAAAGAATTATCGAAACAATTGTTCGTCACATCGTTACTTCTGATCTTATGGGATTTTTCCAACAGTGGCGGTGTTGTTCGTAGCTCGGGTTGATGGTTTTAATATTGGTATATCCGCCGAGCTTGGCATTTAGATTGCACACAATTCATCATCAAGCAAGGTGACATCATAAGTACGTAAGTGTTTCAACATATAGTTTTGAGCGTGGAGTTTGGTGAAGTTCGACGGGTGCCTACCCCTATGTAGCAGAGTGAGTTGACCTTCTGACCTGACTTCTGGTTGGTCGCCTTTCGTTGTTTTTGACCTAACCCACCATCGGTCGATTTTGTTGCATTTGAACTTTGACCCAATATCCGGTCGGTTGTTCCCTGTAGTCCTCGAGCTGTAGTCTGACTGGTTGCTCCCTGTCACTGCTGCACTTTGACCTCGAATCGGATTGGTTGTAAACTGACTGAATGAGTCATCTCTTCGTTTTGGGATTCCGTTTGATTGGTTATCCATTGTTCCGTTTCGACATATTGGATACTGCATAGGTGTGTTCATGTGCGTGACATGTTTTTCGAGATTCACAATTTCATAAAGCTGTAAAACCCCATTTCCCCTTCGAGATTGATTGTGCTGAGAACCTGAGCTGGATTGGTCATCGGGCTACAAGGTCTAGATGGGATGGGGGTGAGGAACACGTGAAGTAGCTTCTCTTGGGGCGAAACACCACCAACCGTGTGACGTATTAAGCGAAAGGCTGAATAACTATCATGCCGACTACTCATTTTTGTGGTTCTTTTGCTTTCAATTCAGCAACCGGTATATGGGCTTCGGTGCGTTTACTTTGCTACAGTACACCATGGCTACGAGTATATGTATATCAACAAGGTTTATCAACCGTAATTAGTTGCGCTTATCGCGGATAAGTCTATGGGTCAAATTGAGTTGTCAGGACCGGATACTATTTACTGACCACGGTACGAGATGTGACAGTTTTATAACACTAGTTGGGGTTTTGTAAAGGTTAATGGGGGACTGGTGTATTTTTATTCCAAACTAAACACCATACACACTTGATCATATTCTCCTCATCCAGATAAACCTCTCGGCTAGCCCACTTTGATAGTGAGCACTAGACTCGAGCTCCGCTCTTATTAGTACTCATTAACAGTGCATATCCTCGTTCGGACCAAAATCTGAACCCCAGCCTTCATAATCGTGAGACTAACATGTTAACCACAGTGCCTTTAGCTTCACAGTAAGCACGACCAAAGAGTGATCCAAACATTTAAAGAAAAATACCTATGGATACTGTTCAGCCCACCTGATCATTTCGAGCGGAGAGCAAACAGAATCGGGACGGCTCGCTGAAGCTCATTTCCAGTGCGATCGGCTCCCACTTGAATGACAGTGACCATCGAATAAATCAAGATAAGGCGTTCCGAATCATCCACAAGGTTCGTCAAACCTGCTTCAGGGCCCTCAGAGTGCGATTGTTATCAACGACCTAGGTTACTGCTGTCAAACTTCACAACCTGGGCCTGTCTACCCAAAAACAATCCGTACAAACGTTCCTCCTCCCTTGTCCAATCTTTGCACCTCCACTAGAAACCCCAAACACTTGACAAAGAATCGTTGCGTTTAATTCAATCTCCGACCCCATGATCGGGCGTTGTATACTCATCAAGGCCGCCTGTGTGCCCCACACTCGTGCCAAGGCTCGACTTGCGTTCTGATTGGTCGCCGCTTTGACGACCAACGGCTCACCCGTCCACGTACTTTAAAATGACCCGAACGCTTGTAAATGCGATGATACACTATGCACTTCTACTGAGTCGCTTGTTCTCACTACCGTCGTTATTGTCCGTAAGGCTTGTCGTCGATGGGGCTCGAATACAGATACAACACCTGGATTTCTTGGTTAGACTGAAGTTAGTTTCCAGTGAGCAAACTGAGCGTCGTTTAAATAGTTGTAAAGGAGTTCCTATGAACAGGCATTTCTATCAGTGTTATAAGAAGACCGTTTTGCAAGCATGCTCCTCCTGGTAGTTCATCATGATGCTATCTACAACAGTATTATATAGGTCTATGTTGCTAAATAAATGGTAAACCGATTTCTCTGTTGGACATGAACAACCAGATGTAATATATATGTTTGCACCCTGATAACAGGCAACCCAGTTGCAAGTGAGAAGAAGGTGGCAGCGGTGAATTAACTTCCTGTTCCATTTTGTCATGGAGGACATTCTGGAGGGGACGCTTCGTGAATCCAGTGGGCTTGGTGTTGAGCTTCTTCCTGGCGCTAGATTGGCCGATCTGGAGCACGCGGACGACATTGTCTTACTTAGACCCTCTGCCGAAGACATGCAGACCATGCTGAACAAGGTGAGTGACCGGGCTGGTTTGTATGGAATGCGCTTCGCAACTTCAAAGTGCAAAGTGCTGCTTCATGACTGGGCCATTTCCACCCCTACTTTCTTTATTGCAGGTAATCCGCTCGAGACTGTGGACAGTTTCACATACTTGGGTAGCACTATCTCGTCAGCCTTCTCGCTACAATATTGCCGATGAGATATCAGCGAGGATAGCAAAGACTCGGGTTGCCTTTGCCAAACTGCGTCATCTGTGGCGTCGCAAAGACGTTCGGTTGTCGCTGAAAGGAAGAGTATATAACGCCTGTGTGCGTTCCAATTTGCTGTATGGTTCGGAAACGTGGCTTGTTCACAAATAAGATATCAACAGGCTTGTTGTGTTTGACCGTCGTTGTCTCCGTCAGTTGGCCCATGTTAAGTGGGCTGATCGCGTGAGCAATGTGGCAGTTCGCCGGCGCGTATTCCGGAACGGTCGGGATGCGCGATCAATTGGTCAGGTAGTTACGTTGCACAGTTTGCGATGGTTGGGTCACGTGCTCCGTATGCCAGCTGAGCGTTTACCGTACTGGGCATTATATACTGAGCCCAACAACAGCTGGGTAAAACCGCGTGTTGGTCAAACAACAACGTGGTCACGAAATATGAAGACGTTGACTGTTCCATTGAGCAACGTGGGCAAGCATCGCCTGCCTGATGGGGCCCTCGTGATCACTCAAACTGCTGGTTAGAGACGCTATCCGAGATGGCGATGTGTCGCAGCCAGTGGCGTACCTGTATCCATACCATTTCCAGTTCTTCCTCGTAGTCTTCTTTAATCTTCGTTGACCTTCTTAGTAACGTTTCCTTCTAGGATATTCCACGTCATTGTTGAGGTGGGCGGTGGCCCAAGCCACAATACCTTTTGGTCAGGCGCATGGCTGTTATGATGATGATGATGACAATTCAGTCTTCACGGACAACTCATTCAAACAATTGCCGATTCCGGTTAGTTGGCTCTAATGTTTACAGTCTAGGTCGAATTAGTCCGAAGTACACCAGTCAACGAATGCACTGTGTATCGGTTACTTGTTCTGTTGAATTGGAGTTGCATTAAAAGTGTATGACTTTTGTGTTGTTATTTATACTTTCTGTTCGACATCTTGGATTGGAATGTAATGCATTTAATCAAGCATTCTTAACGAACAAAATGATAGAATTCATGCAGGTTCGACGTAGTCTCTCATTAACTTCCTCGTCATCCTGCGCTACGCGACAAACTAGAGAAGACTATTTAATGTAAAAACCGGAATGTGTTTTTGTGAACTCAGCAGCGGTTTACGATTATTTCTTTATACATCCATTTTGTGACCGAAAACACTTTCATATTTTACGTCAATTCGGAAAGCATACTATTTTCAGAACATCACAAACCGACTGCCAGATGATCTTATACGCCACCGAACGTGCAACAACTTGGCCACCTGGCAATAAGTGGTCATCGGTGTTTTATCCTTTCTAGGTATTCATTGCGTCTCCAATGACTGTATGCAGCTCCTCCATGTTTTGTCGGTTGTCAATGTTGCTAAAATCTTTTCAACGCAAATCACGTAGATTGAGCCGACCATAGTTGGCGGAGATACAACGCATAATCTATGCAGAACCACTTAGATTAATTCTCCCGAGTAGTTAATCGACGTGTAAAATACCATACAACTTGAGCATTCTGAGATGCGTCAAACTGTTTGAATTTCAATGGGCTCCTCGTCCGTGAACTAATCGTGATCATTCTGGTTCATTAGCATCCTAAGGTCAGTTCCATTATGAGTACGCATACATTTGTAAACTATCCTATTGAGTGTACGGTTCCACAAATTGTAGTATATTGACATTTATGGGTTGGGTTCTACTAGATAACCATGAAAAACCAGTAAACTTATGCTGGTTCAGGGAGCACAAATGTTTGCCCACCTCACGTTTTCAGGTAGGTGACAAACCACTAGTGAAGTTTAGACTTGCGAATTAACCCCTATATCACTACTGTGTGGATTTTCGATTGTCTTAGTGGGAACGTTTTAAACTAACCAATGAACTCCGCATTTAGGTTTCCGCTGATCTGTTATTGCTTTTTGTCCGATGAAACAAACTCAATGAAAAGAACAAATCTATTGCGTGCACACGACATACTAGTTCGAATCCTGTGGGTCAGGGTGGCTTCCTTCTAAGAATGGTGGCCTTACATAAGTGAACGAAGTTAACCAGCAGTCTTTTTCTACCCCAATCTATTGTGTTCAATATATTTACAGAGAAGACTCACTTGGGTACAACACGATTTGTTATGGCGTAACACTGATGGTCGACACGGGGATTCCTGAACAGTGGGTAAATCGTCCGCTCGAATCACTGTGTCCGGTAGAATACACAGGGGATGCAGTGGTCCCAAAATTATCTCCTCATACTCCTCGTGTCGTCGCCGTAGATCGTCCAATACTGCTCGGATACGTTCGTACTCTGCATGAGGCACATTCCGCCTGAGGTAGGAGAATAAGAAACTTACACATAATTGGTTATGTGCATCGTTGACAGTGTGGGGGATTTTCAACCAGTAAGTGAATCAAAACCACTGTGCACACGTTTGGTGAGTCCTAATTAGACGTCATTGTATTACCTCACTTGCTAGTCATAACGTTATGACGTACTAAAAATGCATTTTAGGCGCAACTCCCAACCTGGTTCGTTTGATAAAACATTCATAATAGATAGCAAAATGTATGTACATTTTATACGTAACTAGTAAGACTATCACAAATGTCGACTACAGTCACATCGCTTGAGAGGATTGAGGTCATCTGGATGCAGTGAAGCGACGTTTGAGTGCGCAAACTTCAACAGAAAACCGACTTGTTTAGCAGCGTTTTAACAAAATTTTAACCCTTTTATACAGAATATATATGCCCGAAAAATCTGTGATCCGAACGGTATCGCAAAATATGTTTGCTTTCGTTTTTCGATATCAACCAAGTTCTTCATGTGAAATCCAGAATGTTGCTTCATCTACTCCGGTTGCATTTGAGAGTATAAGGCACGCGAACTTTGCGAACGACTGGCGAAGTTGCTCCACGATAAGTCCACCGGTACGGCGACGACATTTAACCAATATCTTTAAGTACCTCGTTGGCCCGAGTATTCGGACAGGAAGAGGTTGAAAGCTTCCGTGGTCAGTAAGCTAGCAGTAGACCTGAGTAGCCAGTTGGTTATCAATACTATACAGAACCCTGTTGAACTAATGTGCTCAGCCAACCTTTGTTGTATAGTCTCAATAGAGGAAATAAACATCCAATCTTCGAACGGGAATCGAGTGAGCGCTGGGCATCAGACGGCCCAGTCCACCGAATGAGAGGGTTTCTTCGAAATACTTTGTCTGTCAATGAACAAAAGAGCTATATGATGCTGTCGACCATCCGGTAGTCGAGAAATCTTCAATCATTCGCGACTCTTATCAGGCATGGACACAAGCCTAATAGCATGGTCTTGGCTTCGACTATCTATGTTCTCTTACACTAGTATGGTTCATCGGTCACCCCAGACAGCAAATTGTTCTTTCGAAGTTACAAAAAAGTCAGCAATGAGCAAGTGGGAGTTAAAGCCGTCCCTACATATGGGAGTTCTCCAATGCATAAACTAACAAGAGAAGTCACATCATGCGAATCTCATATAGACGAACGCTTGTGGCCTTATGAAACATTTTCCAACTTCGCTGGAAGAAGTTGTTAGCAAATTCAAGACAGTGAGCCCTCCAAAATGTTTTTAATGCTTATCTTACTTCATAAGTTTATTGAAGATCTGGTAGTGTAGAGGTCCCCTCACACACTTCAAATGATATCTGGCCTAACAGTTGGAACTTGTTACGATTACGCCCGGAATTGTAGCACAGCAGTTTACAGCTTTTAACTGCGCTGAATGCGATGAAATGAGATCAGTGATCTCAACCTGTCTCGGAATTCCTAATCGCGGGGTTATCGATTGGATTCAACAGGATATTTACTGTGTCTCCTCTCGAGACGGTCGGCCAACCTGATCATTGTTCATGATCGAAAGTGGTTGAGCATTCAGATGTGGTAATTCGGTCGTGCCTAATGTGAGGTCAATGGCGCAGTGGTCAACACGGTTGCTTCGTGAAAGCATGGCCGGAGTTCAAATCTCGGCCGTGACAAGGATATGCACTACTGATGAGCTCTAATGAGAACGAAACTAGTCTAGCGCTCCTTTCCAAAAGAGACTTGCTGGAAATTTAACCGTTGTTGATCATGATTATCTTCGGCGATGACACCTTAGACTACCAAGCCTCTGGCTGAATGGATGATTGCGGTAATGTGCGTGTTAGTTTCTTCCTGCTGGTCCACGTCTGGAAGAATGGTATCGTTAAACCCGTAAGTGAGCTCTATCTTGTGTGTGTGTGTTGTCTGAGCCAGCTGTGTGGTTCCAACCGCCGGTCAACCTCGAGGTACGGGGACTTTGATTTCCACATTTTGAAGGTGGATTTATGGGGGTTTCGTTTATATAGCCATTCATCTCTGCACCTTTTACCTCCATGGATTCATTTTCCCCCATCCGTTTGTTTTGTTTCACAAAAGTATGTCATCATATTTGACACCTGTACTCATTGATGATGTAACCGTTTAGGGTCAACGGTTTTCACACCCGTAAACATGCTCGGTGACCTAGTTTTACAGGCTAGCCAATAACTACTGGTCATCCATCAATTTGATGACCATTTCAACTGTTAGTCCAGAAGGTCGTTATTGGCACAGTTTATTAACAAGTCTCAAGATACCCACGAGTGTCAGTAACACGACCCAGATAAACAACAAACAGAGGTTGAATGAGAGTGAGAATGGATTACCGTTGTGTCACTTAGCTACTGTTTACAATTTGATACAAACTACTACTCACAACGTGGACTACCGTGTCGTACATAGTCGGCACAACAGTAACAGACTTCAATACACATGCAACATGTACGAAATCATAGGGAAGACGAAACAAACCGTTAAGGTGACCTTTCCTTCCAGGTTGGAAAAAGTGCTGAGTGGAACAGTGAACGCAAATTTGGACGTCATGTTGTGATCAGGTACAATTTGAGGGCATACTAGGCAATGCCTCAACATAGTCAGTCGTTTATTTAAGACTAAATCATAGCACTCAGTACATGTTAAATAAAAGGCATGTCGACTTTATGGTGTGAACAATTTGCGGTTGCGATAATTACGTACTTATTCGTTTTGTACACAAGTCAACTTGATGTATACAGTATTTTTACAATATAGTGGTCTAGGTGGTTTTAATTAATTTACCGACTTGAACATCACGTCGTTAAATCTTTGAGTGAACGAAAGCATGAAAATTATTCGTTCTACCTACATCTTAGACCTTTCACAATACCCATAAGTACTGTTCATCGGGCAGCTGTTGATCTTGACAGCAGTCCATGGAATGCCAGAGTAGTACATAAATGGCAATATGTGCGGAAAAAAGAATAACTAACGACGTAAATTCGTACAACGGAGAAAAAACAGTCAACAACCGTACGGATATGGGCTTGTCAAAGAATGCTATACTTTAATAACCCCTGGAACGTTTCTAGTTGACAAATCGATGGATTGCTCTACACACTTGGAATTCTGTCTCCGTTCCACTTGCGTCCCCAATGGCGTATCGCAATTTAATTAACCGTTCACACTCCCCCGCTATACTGAACAGTCAGGTTGTTCTACTAAACACTTGTTAACAAAACAACACAAACATTTGTTAAATAGGCTCTATTACTAAAAGTAACATATTAATTTCTGCATTGTGTTGATGGACGTCAGGACAGTACACAATGAGAGCTCAGAATATCATGCCGCAGCCAACGACGTGCTTACGCTTAAAACATTGCTGACAATTCTATTTAACCTTATTTCTCCCTACCCTTGTATTGTTTTTCCTTCTAATACTAATGTGCTTTATGGTATATTCCTTGTCATTGTTGTGGTGATGGGTCACTTGAGCCAAAGTGATCACCTCGTCACTCTGAATGTACAAATATTTAATGAAAGGACAGATTAAATAAGTTAAATCGCATAATGCTCCTTCCGGTTATGGATTTTTGCCAATGTTTTATTGTAGAATCCAGTCAGTACTAACATCTTCTTCAGAAACGGTGTTAGTGAAACAGCTGAAATACTCATGTTTATCAAACTACTCCTTGAAGGAATCGATTTTGTTGTCATTTCAAGAACTGCAGGAAGCCACATGTGGCACAAAGTCCATTACACGTGTGTAACAAGTTAAAAGCGTAATACCAAACATTTGACGGTTACCGGTACTAACTGTAGAGTCTGTTACCATTTCGATTTTTTTACGTACCATTTTTCATACCGGTTATGTTCATTGTACATATTAAATACTTGTCTATTGTTTGAATCACTACACGACTTCATCCTCGCGCGTTTCGCCTTCTGCTCGCACGCGGTCCTGGTTATCGTGGGCTAACCGTGGTAACCTTCATTTAGTCCGCTGGAGGAACCAAATCGGTTATTACTGAAGGGGAGAATCTTCTTGCAATACGCAGCAGACTTAGTGTAGTGGAATTAGTTGCGGACACCTACTATGAGTTCTTGTATTTGCCTTGAGGTACTGTTCCCCCAACTCTCCGCTCCACTACATAACACTCGTTTGGACGTTGTGATAATACTGACACTGGCAAAACAGTGTTGTAGACCACTGAAGAAAGACATGGCGAAAACACTACTGAACCCGCTAATGTGCGAAATTGAATATCAAAAATATCCTCTAATTTGCTAACCGTAGGTCACTGATTCGACTTTGGCTCAAATATGATTAATCTTTTGGGCATTAGCGATTTACACATCCACAAAGCATTATTGGTCAGCCAAACTAATGGTCCGTGAAAAATTATAGAATACTACGTTAAAACTACCGTGAGTACGGCTGTGAGCATGTGCATAAGTTGGGTTTAGTTTGGAGAAATCCATCCAGATTTACACAGTATTTTTGGCTTATTTTATTTGAAAATCGTAACAAACGAAAATGTGTGAATCAACAGTGTGACCTTACACAACTTACAGGTTAACGTTCCGGGTATTTTTAATGGTTGCACTAGTTGCTACTGATAATAATACACTCCTATTGTGATCCGTTAACTACTACAATCCTTAGAGGCGACACAACAACTTTTAATTGAAGGACAGATTGCATTTCATCACAGCACAAGGCTTGGGAACTTGTTGGTTCCGTACGAACCATAACTTAAATCTCTCTCCGATACTAGGTTTTTGGAAATAGTGCTAGATAAAATACAATACGGTATGTCAATGTGGTTTACTGAATAGAGCCGCTAATCTTGCTGCAAACACCTCTCTGATATGAACACCTACCGTAGTGATGGCCAGTAGCTTAGTACAAAGTACGCACTTCGCTCAACCTGAGTTGAGGTAGAGTTGCATATGAGCCCACCATACAGCAACTCCCGTGTAAGTATCACATCCATCGTGAAACCTGGTGTGACTGCACAATTTTGCTTGTCTTTTGAACGTGTAACAAACGCTACTCGTATATGGAAAATATTGCTGCCAATCTCTATTTCTTAGTGGCTGGTTTTCGCGTTTTCTGTCTACATCTATACTCTTGACATTCTGCATGGACAACTGGTTAGTAAACCTTTTGAGCAAACGAACTGTGATCATCGCTGTCTTTACGAGTTAGTATGCATCATGCGAGACGATTGTCCGGACAACCTGGTTGGTTTCCGGTGCGTATTTGTATGGTCAAATTATATATATATATATATATATATATATATATAATATACTGGTCAAATGGTAAACGTGTACATTTTGCGATCGATGAGCAAGGTTGTGTGTACGTCACCTTAGTGTTCAGTGCGCAGGGCTTTATTCGCATAGATTGTCGATGGTTTGGTGAAAGCATGAGGTGGTCGGACAATGGCGTGCTCGGAAGCTCTTGAACCCAGTTTTCTGTTGCTTAAGGTCCAGAAGGGATTCCGTCTACTTGGTGAAGAACTACCCACATACTGACCTTAAAAACTGTCTGTCATGGCGACCTTTTCTAATCAGTGGCATGCCTGCATCCACAACATTTCACTTAAAGATCTAAGGAATTTTTATGGGATAAACCTTGCAAACTTTCATTACTGTCGTTTCTTGTGAACTTTATTTTGGGGAACCCTGTTTCAACCGTTTCATACGCCTACTTTTGATTACGCTAGTTTCTCCGCCTTTATTTTCAGTTGATGGAGTTATCCGACTTTCTCACTGTTATATCTGTTGTATCTCCACTTATTCACACATGTATTTATATAGGCATAATGATCATGATAATAAATTAAATTAACTGAATGCTACTGTACATTCGAAGACTACGGACTCACCGGAGCAAATCGTTTTCAGCCCGCATTTTCTCCACTTCCAGCTCTTTTAATCGCAAATCTCTCTTCAGCTCTTTCATACGTGAAACCAGATTATTCTTGTTCTTCGAATTGGTGAATAAAAAGTTTGTTTAAAAAAACCACAAAATTCTGTCATCTAAAAACTCCGAGTGAATACAGATATTTTACTAGGTTATGCAGTTTTTCTTACACTTATGGCCAACAGCGAATTAATCCGTCAAAATTTAACCGTCGGCTGAATCTGACCATACGTTGGTTGTACGTATGCAGATTTTGAAAATACCCTGGTATTTTGCATACTTCGGATGCTAACAGCGTCACTCAGTTTGAAAATGCCATCTAACAGCTTCAGTCGGTAATAAATTTAGGGTCTACTCAAAATTTGTTCCATCGTTCGCGTTCGTCCATCGTAAGTAATTCAGCGACCTTTGACAGTGAATGTTCCATGTATGCGGTGCAATTGAACACTAGCTGAATTAAGTTGAACAATTACCACACTAGTATGTTTGGCCTATATGTTATACTTTTGAAATTTTTGTAACATTCCCACGTTATTGTCTGCGTATCTGAAACAATCAGCCCATTTGGGATTTGTCCCGTATTGACAGTTATACGACAGATGAGCTGTGTACTCAAGCAGTAGATTTGAACAAAAAGCGCACAGTCAACATACATCATACCTGCGAGTTTTAACCTACAATCCGATGATGACGAATAACAAAATCGCTTCATTTACTATTCCCAGTGACAAGTCGATTGTATAAATCGAAACGCTATTAATGTGTGAAGTATGACACGCATAGACAATCTGGACAGAACATTTTATTCAAAATATTAGGTAAAATCAAAATCCTGTAGTTTCTATCGTTTAACTTGCTATCCAGAAGAAACTCTAGCTTCAGATGAAGAGGTTTCGCTGATCTACTCTTTATCCGGGTCACCCGTTGACAAAGTGATCACGACAGAATAAATCAGATTACCAATATGGACTTTGTACTTAGTGGTCAATATTCACACCATGCTTTTAGAATGGGAAACTAACAGTCGCAACCTTTTTTACGTCATTCGCAAGTACTCAGGTTGCTCGAAACAACAAAAACCTACACAGCATCAGAATTTCTCTCACGCGCTAACATCCCGAAATTTTCAGCCAAAGTACGAACTAGCTAGCGTCATTTTGGGAATGCCTTTTGTGAGTCATGATTGCCTTAGCTTTATGATTTAAATTGCTCGGTATAGGCTGTCAGAGAAAGATTAACCGTTGTGAAACTCATGATTTTCTTGGTTCTAACTCGTAGCAGAACGGTGGATATAGTTAACATTGACGAACAGCAAAACTCACAAGATATCCTCGCACAGCCGTTCTGTTCGCAGTTTGAAAGTATTACGAGTTAACAAGTGGACATTTCATTCTGATGTTCACGTTTACATTCCTCTAGGTTGGACGGTGTAGCCTGATAATTATTTCAATGAGTGCCACTTTAGTACATCACAAAATCACACTCTGTAGGCGTAGTTATTAAATGTGTGACCGATTTCAAGTTGGTGAGTCCAATCAAGGACGAATCCGGTCTTTGAAAGACGATTCCAGCGTAAACTTCATGAATCTTCATAATCACCAATACAGCCTTTGCAAACCTAGTCAAAGCAAACTGGCAATCATAGGGGGACTATGCTGATGCATGATAACAACATGTGAACATGCTTTGCAAACAACACTGTACTAGTGGCTTTGGGAATAAGAACCAAGATTCATAACCTGAAGGGCTGACAGTTAAACTTTCCTCCACTCTATCTCTATCTGACAAGTCTGATTAATAAATAGATTGGCGGATTTGAGTACATAAATGAGACACAGTTTTGAACAGTCTGGGATTTGGCTGGATTCGAACCAGTGTGAGAAATACTATGCCCAAACGCAGCAATCATTTTACCAGCTTAACCATGAAGCCAGGTCGGGGTGCAGGAAATTTGACATTCGGACTGTGGTACCCATCCATCTGACTGTCTCATATGAAATCCACCAAATGACTGAGCGGCCTAACTGCCCAGGTAGGATTGTCATTCGACAATATCTTGTTTATAATAACGGAACTTACCGTTACCATCGTATTGCTCGTGGGTTTTTCCACTACGTGGTCTATACAGCCCACCATTCATCATCATCATCATCATCATCATCATCATCATCATCATCATCATCATCATCATCATCATCATCATCATCATCA